>JASDQU011311045.1:6848-24853 GCA_032191745.1 Picea mariana | reverse complement strand
TTCGACAGACCAAAGATGAATCATGCATGAAGCCTTGGGGATACTCCATGTAGATCTCCTCATAATGATATATGTGAATAAATGCATTCTTCACATCCATATGATGGAATTCCCATCCCTTGGTTGTCCCAATATAAAGTTCCAAACGTATGGAATCCATATTCACTACTGGAGAGAAGGTCTCGTCATAGTCAATGCAATGCACCTGTTGAAAGCCTTTGGAAACTATCCTGGATTTATATATGCTAACCTATCCATTCGTTGTGCTCTTGGTCCTATAGACCCATCTACACCTGGAAAGTTTCCTTCCTATAGGAAGGGGAACCATATCCCAATTCGAGTTCTTGAGGAGAGAGATGTACTCATCCTACATGGAATATTCCTAAAAGGGATTCCCGATAGCCTCGCCATAGGAATGTGGATCTGAAGACTAAACCAAGAAAACATGCCTGGGTGGCATCGATTCATTGGTAGTGAGTACAAGAGGAGGCTCCTCGAAATGAGATCAAGTCCTCCTGGTATTAGCTTGATCTTGAGCAAGATCTCCTTCATCCTGAAGAGTAGTCTTCTCCCAGATGGGCCTTGGCTCTGGCTCTACATCTGCATCTGCATTCACTGACTCTACATATGATTGTACTGACTCTGTATCTGAATCCTATGAATCAGAACTCTCATCTGAAGAAGAGTCGTGTTGGCCCTTGACCAAGTTTTGGGAGATTCTTGGTCATGTTGACCTATTTTGGACTTCGATAGCCTGTGAAAGGAGGAGTGCAAGATGAAGCAGAGATCACGGGATATCAGCCCCTTTTTGGGTCCTTTTTGGGTGTTTAGGATCATGTAATGGGATTGGGATGTCAACCCATGGGTTTACCCATGCTTAGGCCTATTTTGTAATGTATAAATAGATGTTTAGGCAATGTAAGGATAAGAAGAATAAGCATATATGTGATGTAAGTATATTCTAAGTGCAAGTAGGGTCTACAAGTTCTTTGTGCATGATTGTAAGAGACTTGTAGAGCTAAGTGCAAGTGGTTGTAACAAATGGTGGAAGTCTTTGTGCTATAACGCAAGGAAGAAGGAACTAGCGAGGTGTGCAGATCTTCTATCCTAGGCACAGTAAGGTTTTGATGGCTCTGTGCTTGTAACCGTTTAACTAAAGATAATAAAGAAGAAGAGTAGGTGGACGTAGCCCCAGGGTGGGGGTGAACCACGTAAATACTATGTTTCTCTGCTCTGTGTGATGAACTGATGCATTTATATGTTATTTGATAAGTGCTTTGAGATGATTAGATAGATCTTCTTATGCTTAGTGATAATAATGTGTGAGAATGTTAGATCTGATCTGTATAAATGTGCTTAGTTCTTGATCTGTTAGATCTGATCTCTTTTACTATTCTAAGTGCTTAAATACATTATATTAGTGTGAATGTGCGAAGTCTTGTGTTATCATCGAAGTGGGTATTGATTATATATCGAGGAACCGATGGTACTAAGTGTTCTATTAAGAACCCTAATCACATATCTGTGTCCCAGCTAAGGTTGCAGACACCTGAGTCTTGCAACCACCCCTGCCTCTACCTCGGGTGAGACTTCATATGCTTCGCAGGTGTTGCCAAAAGGGACAGTAGTTAGGGTTTTGTTGGTGTGTTGTTGTAGCGTTGAACCATGGGTTTGCCCCTGTGCAAACAAATGGTTCCGTTGTTGGGACCTGAAACTATGATTGTTGGGAACTGAGAAAGAAGAAGCTTTGTGCAAATATTCGACTTGGAACTGTGAAATCTCTGTGCATAGATCTGCTACCCTAGTGCACATCATTTTACGTGACCTGTGAAGCTTTGTGCCAAGAAAATAGGTCATATCTAAGGAAAATAGGTCAGATCTGAAGAAAAGAGGTAAGATCTATAAGATCTATTCTCTGATAAAGGTAAGAATAGTAGAAAAAATCTAGATTTGAAAGATTTGTGCTTTGTAAAAGTAAGATAAGTGAATTTTTTTTGTTTCTAGAGAATGGACCTAAGTATGTTTGATAGATTTTGTCCAAGCTTGAAAACTAGGGCACAAATAGATGAAAGAAGGTTTGATATGAATAGATCTAATAAGAATTGTGAAAGATATGTTATACCTATGCATATAAAGAATGTTTGGACTAACAAATGGATGCAGGATCCTAGAAATAATTTGTTGCAGGTTAGCTCCTATGATCCTAGCGTGCAGTACAGGAGAAGCTGGGGATAATTTAAAAGAAAGAGAGGATTAACCCTCTGTTACAGTTGTAGAAAACCGCGACATCTTGCTAAGGAATTCCCTGGGAGAAGACCTAGTTTTCTTTGTTTCCAAGCTATGGACCATGAAGTGTTGGATTGCCCTAGAATGATTGCTAAGCTGGAAGGAATGAATCTGAACCAAGAAAACCCTAAGGTAGATCCAGAAATAGTGGAACCGCAGAAAGAATCAGATAAGGTATTTCTACAGATAAAAGAAACCTTGAAATACCATTGACATGTTAGATTATCAGAGATCTTTAAAGAAAAAGGATACCTTGATGCAAGAATGGGAGACTTCGAAATTGACTATGTTCTAGATGAGGAAACACAGACGAATATTATGGCAGAAAGAACTTGGGAACTTTTAGGAAAACCTGCTATGACTCCTTCATTGGGAGGAATAGGGTTATTTAGAGGGAAAATGGTGAACCTATGTGGGAGGCTCGCCCAGATACCTATTAATGCCAATGGAACTTCGACATAAGAATATTTTGAGATTATTAAATTTATAGAGGATAGCACCCCATTTACCATGTTACTAGGAAAACCTTGGATTGATAGAGATCAATCCAGAAAGAAGGAAGAAGAAGAAGTCTTAGAGAAGAAGACACAAGAGTTAAAAGATTGCATGACTAGAAGGATAGTGCACTTAATTAAAGGATAGGAGAACAGATCGAAGCTACTTAATACTAGAAACTCAGATATCGAAGCTACAAGAACATTAGAGGAATCACATAAGACTGAAGTACTTATCTTAGATAAAGAAGAGGTGTTGCCCCTGAATCCTAGGAAATAATTTCAACAATGCGCAGTGACTATGTCAAAGGAAGATATGAATCAAAATGGAAAAAAACATACCGATACGAAACTCATTGGAAAGAAGGATAGAAATCTAAGTAAGAAGAGGGATAAGATTGAAAAGTTACAGAAGGTTCCAGGGGGAACTTCGCAAAAAGAAGATTTGCAGAGTTGGAGCTTCGTCGGGATATCAGAACAATGACACATGGCACTTCGCCATGGCGAAGCAATATAGCCGTTGGGAACGATATTTCTGTTTGAATGCTGCCCCAAATGGATCAAAAAGAATTTATGGTTCTCCACCAGACCATTGGACCGTTCCATAACAGACAAAACAGAGTTAATGAGAACATCATACCCATTGCAAGCGAACCGTTTTCGAGTTACCTACTTATCCCGTCGTGCCGTGCACAGAGAACACTTTTTCTAACTAAGAGTTTGAGCCTGCAAACCAAGTGAATTTTATACAATGATCATTGCACTCTTGCTGATTATCCTAGTGCAGTGTCTGAATTAATATTGAACCCGATATCATTAATCCCAAGCGCGTATGACCGACGAGCTCACCGAAGTTGAAAAATCAGTGACATAAGTACTCCTCGACTTGTTGACTGAAAGACTCATGTCAGGGAGAGGATTATCCATAGGTGTGCAGGCTTCATCCACGAGAACAGTGCAAGAATCGCCCTCAATTGCTCACGCAGTTGGGCCGTCCCGACCAGCAGATGAGAAGCGGACTAAGCACAGGGATGATCTCGTGAATGCTAAATTGATACCATCCATACTACCTACCTATATTCCACCCCTAAGAAGCACAGTGAATCGAGACAATGTGCCCAAATATTTTGAATACACTTTAGTTACGGCGTACCTCCCGAAGAGGATACGTGCAGTTCGGGCAGATCAAGAAACGATTGCAGCATTGAAGTTTATCGACTTCAACCTCGACAACGGGAAGGTCTACAACATGCTCACCCCATACAAGTACTTGACTAAGACAAAGGGAAAGAATTCAAATATTGTCCCTCAATCATGGACGATGAACCTCGCACAGTCCACACTGCTCAACGTCATGAAGAATCCTCACTTCGACAGACACCAGGAGGTGAATGCCTATGTAAATCTGCTCTTATATTGTTACCATGGAGGTTATTTGTGGTTGAACCATCATATCAAAATTGACCCAACCTTGATCCATCGGATCACAGGCTTAAGTATGCAAGGCCCTGACCCATAGGATTTCTATCCTGGAAAAACCATGCATCACGCTCTCACACAAAGGATCAAGGACACTTATGGAGATGTCAAGAAGGGCACGTGAGGCTACAAGGTAGCCTCTATCTAGAGTGGTGTAGTGTGCCTCGCTTTCCAGTTGATTGCAGGGAAGCTAGTACACAAGAACCGACCCACCCAAGTCATTGGTTTCGTAGTTGACCTCGCAGGAAATTGCGCAGAGGGTCTCCAGATGAACTGGGCGAAGTAATTGGTGAACCAGTTAGAACTTGAATACAGAGAAGCATAGGACCAAGGGTATGAATTTCATTTCAGTTGGCTATTGATCCTGATCGCTTTCATTGCCTGGGATATGTCGGAAGGTGCGACCTTCCCAGACATTGATCCCTTTGAACCACTGGCCATGATGTTCAGTACACTATTGTACTCGAATGACATGAATAAACAATGGCAGTCAAATTTCGTATTCCACACATACTAAAATCAGCTGAAGGTAGCCATTCAGTATGAGTCTCACATGACTCCAAATGCTCTACACAGGTTTCGGCCTCTAATGAAGTTCAGTGTTGATCGAAATTTTATTTACATCACAACATGTGTCGATGGACATAAGAAACAACTGTAGTCATACTACAAGCTGACATAAGAATACATCAAGGAGATCACCAAAGAATGGTCGACGGACCTCCTTATTCCAGCAGACCCTGCGAAGATATCTGACATAGACAGTCCAGAAATAGCACATGATACACATGGACCCAACAAGACAAAGAAGACTAAAAAAGTGCAAGATGTAAGCAGTACATCAGTGAAAATTGATTCCATACCACTGGAGAAAGGAGGTGACAACGAAGAGGTAGAAGGCACAAAAGAAGAAAAAAACAAAGGCGAGGTAACACCGCCTAGAGACTAAGAGGACCCCTCAAATAAATGGAAGGTTTCCCCTCCAAAACCTTCCTCCTAGAAGAAAGTGAAAGAAACCATGACCAAGTTCCAGACTGTCCTCACCCCAGATGACTTCAATTTCATCATAGCAGCCATGAATGATGCTTTGCTGGAGATAGAAGAGAAGCAAGAGGCTAAGCAGGAGGAGATGTACAATTTAATTGAGGAGATGTCCATCCATGCAGTCTCCACTGTGCCTCTGTCAACAGGAACACCAGAACTGGGAGATGAGCCAACTCAACTCCATTGAATCATTGATACGGTCGAAGCTCACCTTCGACAAGCACAGGAAGAAACAGTGCAAGCCACCTAGGCTTTGGCACAAGTACAGGGAGTCCTTCTAGAGAAATGCAGTACTGTAGAACGGGAAAATATTTCTCTCCAAGCAAAGTGGGATGAAGAAGAATCATAGCTGCAGCAAAGAAAATAATAGTTTCTCGCAGAAAAACTTAAAGTAAAGGAAATGGTCAACAGAGAACTTCGCTCTGTGACAGTCATAGAAGTAAAGACCAAAGAATGAGTTCCACACCAGGTGGCACAACTTGAAGAAGTGATCCAAAAGCTCCAGCAATGCATCATAGATCTAGACCTGCGCACTGTGCCCGAGACCCCGCAAGACGTAAGGGACCAGAGAGAAGCAATTGCTTGAAGAATAGTTGAAAGTATTAAATCTCTTTCCCTAGAATGAAAGCAACTAAGTAACTATAGCGCCCAAACATATGAGAACCTCGCCAAGAATCCAGAGTTACAGGCATTGGAGCCGCAACTCAAAGAAGTGAAGCAGCACGCAGACACACTACAGGTGCAGCTGAAGTCCATGTCACCCGTAGAAAGAATAAAGCTGTCTCAAGAGCAACGAACTGCCCAGCAACAGATCCATACGATTCAAATCAAAGTTATGGAAGTAACTCAATGGCTCCAACCAGTACAAGATAAGGCGTGCCAATTATTCACATAGGTTGAAAGTCAAGGAGCAGAGCTAGAACAAGTTGTCACCACAGTAGAACAATGCCTAGAAGGGCCCGTGATCGATGTAGTGATCAAGGAGTTCACCAAGAAAGAGGTCGTATCACAGCAGCAAGTCGAAGCAGTTCAAACCAAGATCAAGGCATTCGAGGCAGAACTAATTAGACTAGAGTGACTCGGGATGATTCACAGTTGAGTGTTGGGGGCATGTTGGCTCTTGACCAAGTTTTGGGAGATTCTTGGCCATGTTGACCTATTTTAGAATTTGAAAGAATGTCGAAGGAGGAGCACAAGACGAAGTAGAGATCACGGGATCTTGACCCCTTTTTGGGTCCTTTTTGGGTTTTTGGGATCATGTAATGGGATTGGGATGTCAGCCCATGGGTTTACCCATGCTTAGGCCTATTTTGTAATGTATAAATAGATGTTTAGGCAATGTAAGGATAAGAAGAATAAGCATCTATGTTATTTAAGTATATGCTAAGTGCAAGTAGGGTTTGCAAGTTCTTTGTGCATGATTTTAAGAGACTTGCAGAGCTAAGTGAAAGTGGTTGTAACAGATGGTGGAAGGTTTTGTGCTGTAACACAAGGAAGAAGGATCTAGTGAGCTGCGCAGATCTTCTGTCCTAGGAGGAGTAAGGTTTTGATGGCTCTGTACTTGTAACCGATTAACTGAAGATAATAAAGAAGAAGAGTTGGTGGATGTAGCCCCAGGGTTGGGGTGAACCACGTAAATACTATGTTTCTCTTCTATGTGCGATGTTTTGATGCATTTATATGTTATTTTCTAAGTGCTTTGAGATGATTAGATAGATCTACTTATGCTTAGTGCTAATAATGTGTGAGAATGTTAGATCTGATCTATATAAATGTGCTTAGTGCTTGATCTGTTAGATCTGATCTCTTTTACTATGCTAATTTCTTAAATACGTTAGATCAATGTGAATGTGCGAAGTCCTATGTTATCAGGGAAGTGGGTATTGATTATATATTGAGGAACCGATGGTGCTAAGTGTTCTATTAAGTACCATAATCACAGATCTGTGTCCCAGCTAAGGTTGCAGACACCTGAGTCTTGAAACCACCCCTGCCTCTACCTCGGGTGAGACTTCATATGCTTCGCAGGTGTTGCCGAAAGGGTCGGTAGTTAGGGTTTTATTGGTGCGTTGTTGTAGCGTTGAACCCTGGGTTTTCCCCTGTGCGAAAAAGTTGACATGTGCATGATCATCATCTCTGATAGGTGGAAGAACAAAAGTGTCTGCATGTGGTTGATGAAGTAGATGCAAGATACTTTCCTCAAATCAGACACTACACTCAATGATGAGCCAATCCATGGAGAGATCAATGAGTCTATATCCCTTCACACTGTCAGGGTATACAACAAAAATACACTCTATACTTTGTGGATCAAGTTCCTTCCTTTTCTTAGAGGGAATCTTGGCCCATGCACAAGAACCAAATATACAAAAGTGGGTCACTTCCTGTTTGGGGCCACTTGAAGCCTCGAAGGGGGTTTTATCCTTGACATACTTTAGTGGAGATATGTTTTGGATGTACTTGCATAATTAAGTTCTTAAGCCCATAATATCTGTGGAAGTGACTTTTCATGCAACGTGCATGATGCCATCTCTTTTAGGGATCTATATTTCCACTCTGTCACTCTATTTTTTTGCATAGTATAAGGAACCATGTGCTGCAACTGAATCTTGGCCTCAAGATAGATATTTTGTATCTCATGGTTGAAATACTCCCACCCATTATCTATTCAGAGGACTTTAAACTTTTTTCCTCATTGTGTCTCAACAAGGGCTTTGAAATCTTTGAGGTGTTGAAAGACCTCAAATTTTTTCCTGAGAAAGAAAGTCCATGTGAAGCGTGAGAAATCATCGACAAAAATGAGCACATACCTTGTTTTTTTTATTTATAGATCTAGAAAAGGGCCCATGAGGTCACTATGGATCAGATCCAAAGGAAAGAAATCCTTATGAGTCTTTCCTTTGTCAAATTTCTCTTGAGGGTGTTTTCTCCCCTTTTCTCCCCTTTTCTTCCCTTTCCACGTTTGGATTCAAAGGAATTGTTGAAGGGTTTTGAGTACCCTTCCTTCTTTGGAATTTCATGTGCCTTCTTTTTGTATTGGTTTTTAGATTTCTGATTTTGGTGACTGCTACCATCTTTCATAGCAAGTGTATGCACCTTTGGGCCTTTTATTTTTTCCATGTTGATGAGCTTGTTCTTCTCTTGCATCAGAGACTCAATAAATACCTCATGAGAGGGCATCTTCCAGGTGGCTCCATGTTGGTGCAGACCAATTTTGGGAAAGAATCAGCGAAGCGATAGAAAATAGGGAGCGCGTCGGAAAGTGAGGAGCGCGCTAGAATTGGAATAAAAGCAGCGTCATAAACAAAGGAAAACTTGCACCGAGAAAAGCAGTTACAAAGTGGACAAACTGTTGCGAAGTAGTTGTAAAGTGGGCAAGAGTTGACTTGGAGAATAGTTGGATCATGGACCAGCCGAGATGAAGTCAAGGGGAAAGTGGAAAAACCTAACCCACTTAGGGTTAGGGTTTTTATAAGGGCTTTGTCTCAATTTTTGTATAAGTAGAATGTATTAGGAATAAAAAGGATTTTGTTGATGGGTTATAGAATTATCCATTTGTAGACAGTTTGATAGTGAATTGGTGAGAGGTTCTCATTTTGGTGATGACTATTGCAATTTGTGGATATCTTTTGTAATGGAGGAAGAAATACACAGTGCGCGACACTAGATTTTGCATGAAGAATAATAAAGAGATGAAGCGACAAATATTTATGGGAGTCACCCAAGAGGAGGTCAACCACAGTATATCTGTGTCATGTGTATGAATGTTTTCATTGTTTCCAGTTATATTTTAGTTAATGAGTTTTATGATGATCATGGTAGAACAATAAAGGAAATAATACTGCGCACTAAGGATAACTGATGAACTCTGTAGAATAGCACTAGATGAGTGAATGTCATAGCTAATATTCATATATGAATCTTCTGTTACAGTAGATCAATATATGTCATTGAATCTACATTGTTATAATGGTTAATGAAGTTCTGTTGGAGTAGTTGTTTCACTGGTTAGAACTAAGGTCTGATTAGGACCATCTTAATACATGAGTATTCGAGGGTTATCAGTGATTAAACCTAATGCCTTTGAGAGAGATACACATCCCATCCCTTGGTTGTATACATATGAGTCTTGCGGCCACCCATTGAAGCCATCTCGGGTGAGACTGCACAGTGCACTTTGTGTGTTGTGTTTCCTTATGGTATCCAGAAGGGTCGATGGTCGAGGGGTTGTTGGTAATCCTATAGTTAGAACCTGGGTCATCCCATAAGCAACCAACAATGGTTCTATTGTCACTTGGAACTCAGAATATTTGATCGGGAGGAATGTGTCACACAGTATAGCGCGAGGGTTTAATAAAGGGAATTTTTGTAGGTTGGAATCCCATGATAGTGGAGATTGAAAGATGGCTGACAATTCAAGAACTAGAGCTTTCCCACAAAGGTAATAGAAGACCTAGGTTTAAGCCAAGACAATACCTATAAAGATACATATCTAACGAAATACACAAGAGTTTCTTTAGTGAGTTTCCCACGCTATTGCAAGAGTGGATAACATGGTTGAAATATACCCATCTGATGAATAGAGTTAGATTAGTGGAGTGGACAAAAGAAAGTATCATGAGGTTGAAGAGGGTGAATAACAAATTCATGCGCGCAATAGATTTTTGGCTAGAAAACATTGTAGTGGGGTAGATCACTGAGTTCGCAGTGGATACATCGAAGTCTTACAATGTAGTAGAGAAGGAGTTTCTTAAGGGTCTAAGGGGAATATACATCCGGTCATTGTACACTTCGATCAAGATATTATTGCATGATAGAGGGGTATTAACCATGGAATCAAACAACTAAACTACCCTGCGTGCATGGGGGAGTTAGGGGAAACCTGAGGAAGGTCTAAGATGGAGGGAGAAATGGATAGAGAAGAGAGGAGTAAAGAGAAATATCCCATTATGATGGATCAAGAGGAGATCTAGGAAATTATGCAGAAGGCAGGAATGACGCGTAGTGGAAGACCCTATCAGTATAAGCTTAATAGGAAGAAAAAAGTGGCAGCCAAGAAGTATTAGAGAGTGATGAGGGAGAGGTAGAGGATATTCGTGTTGTGGATCACATTGAAGAAATATTGTGCACAAATTATGAAAGAAATACTAGAGGAGCGATATCTAATGAAGAAGCAATACCCCTATCCAGATCTAAATCAGTGTAGAACCTACAACCCCATGTATGATTAACACATCAGCAAAGAAATTTTTTTTTAAAGAACAAGTTATTGACGGTCAAAGGAATCTAGGAGATCAGAATACAAGTGAGGGTACAAGTGTAAGTACCAATAGCAGTGTAGGTAGTGGTACAAGTGGAAGTACCAGCAGCAACACCAGTGGGAGTTCAAGTCCGAACAATAGTACACAAATAGTAGTACCATGCGGGGCAGGTACAACACATTCGATAATGGCAGGTGTAGATACAATGATAAGACTACCAAAATTCCATGGGAATGGAACATAACACCCAGAGAAAAAACTATTCATGTGTCAGAGAATATGGGAATAAAAACGTATCATTGATGAGGCAACAAAAGTAGCGCAGCTAGCAATAAAATTTAGAAACCGTGCGTTGGATTAGTACATCAATCTAGTAGTAAAAAATCCATAGGGTGCATCGGGAACAGTAGAAGAGATCAAGAAGGCATTGATCACGGAGTTTCAGAGGCCAAAATCAGAAAATCAATTTATGAATGAGATGATTGAGGTTAGGAAAAAACCAGGAGAATTTGTATGGCACATTGATCAGAAGTTCAATACATTGAAAGGTAAACTGAAATATCACATTTTTGACATGCACCACATAGATTTTTTTATAAATTCTCTGTTACCACATTTCAAATATCCATTGAGACAGGAGAAAGCTCAAAACTAGGTAGAGGAACTGCAAGAAGCGATGCAGTTAGAAGAGAATCAATATAATAAGAAATATCCAACTATAGAACAAATGAAGGAAGACATGAAGAACTTGACAATGCAATTAAACTAGAATAAAATTAGGGAGAAAAGAGAAGCAGTGTGGTGTACCCTATGCAGATCAGAGGGACATCACAAGAATGAGTGGCCAACATTTGCGCATTACCTGGGAGTAGGGCTGCCAAATCCATTGCCTATAGGAGGGCCTTGGTGTGAAATATGCAAGACACATGGGCATGATCCTTATCACTTCCCTATGATGCAAAAGTACAAGACATAACTGAAAATTACTTTCTGTAACTTTTGTAAGTTAGTGGGAAATGAAGACAAAAATTGTAGAACTCTGGAGTTAATGAAGGAAAGAACCTTAGATGCATATAAGATGAAAGTTGAGTTGATGATGGGACAGACTGTGCCACATTTTGTCAATGCACAACAATTTCAAGCAGTTCCATAGTTTCAACAACCTCCAAAGTATAATCATGAACCACAGTATCATCAATAGAACATGGGTCCATAGGGGTACATAGGAGAATTTTGAGGAGGAATGGGAAGATGCAGAGGGCCTATTATCTGCCATAATTTTCATAAGCAAGGACACTATGCTAGATATTGTACTCAACCAGCAACAACATGTATGTATTGTCGTGCAATAGATCACATGACAGAAGAGTGCCCGAAGTTATTGACGAATATCCAGGAGAAGAGGAATCTAGATAACCAAAATGTTTAATGGATTACTGCAGAAATAATGGATCTATGGAGGAAAATCAATATAGTGACTAGAGGAGGAGTGAAGATAGGAGCAGATGCACATGATGAGAAGAAGGAATCTTAGTGTTGGATTCAAAAGAACACTCATCCACAACAACAATTTGATGCAAAGAACGAGAAGGAAACTTTCAAGGAAGCAAAGAAGGAGTTCTTGAAGGAGAATTTATCTTCAACATCAAATACCACATAGAGGTATGATATTCCTATTTTTTATATGCCTCAGTCTTTGGATCATACTTACAAAGGAGAGGAAACAGAGAAAGTAAGTAACTTAAAGGATTTTCTAGAATCTTTCTTTAAATTACTTAATGATAAAAATGCCATGGATTTGTTTAAAAGTATGCTTGAGAAATATAGCATAGAGGAAGGGGTAGGAACAAAACCAAATACTATTAATCAAGTCCATAGAAAGAAAAGAACTAGCAGAGATTTTAGATCAAATGCAACTATAGGAGACTTTAATATGGGAAATGTTATCCTAGATTTAGGATAAGATGTAAACATGTTTCCAAAGAAGACTTGGAAATCAATGGGAGAACCTACACTAGGGTATTCCAATATCCAATTGAAGCTAGCAAACCACAGAGAGTGATACCCATAGGTAGATTGAAGAATAAAATAGTGGATCTAGATGGTGTGTGCACCACAAAAGACTTTGAAGTAATGGATATGGTGGATGAGTCTATACCATTTCCATCACTACTAGGAATTGATTGAGCCTTTTATAATCAAGCCATAAATAATTTAAATAATAGGAAGATGATATTCGAAGCTGGAAACTTTAGGTAGTAGCATCTTTAGATCCCTCAGATTGTGAAAGATATGTAGAACCTGTGCCTAAAAGTGTTCTAGAGGATGATGTAAACTAGTTGTATAGGACTACTGCGCGAGAGGAAGACTATGTGAATCCAACTGCAGATGGGGTACTTAGTTGGAGGAGTATTAACTCTGATATGTTACATTTGGATATTGGAGTAGAAAATTGGCAGCAAAGATTACATGAAGTCTCTACTAGGAGGTGTGCCAGAGTTACATGCATAGTAAGATGGTTTGGGACAAAAGTAAGATAGTTTCCCACATTTACTGAAGAGGACAATTTAGCACTCAGAGACACACCTTCACGATGGTGGAGTTCCCATAAAAAGCTAATTTGGGACTGGTATCAGTGTAAGCGACTGATGCGCATAAGATTTGGTAGGAGTCATCAAGATAGACCCTTACAGAAGTATCTTGGAAGAGGGAAGTTAAAACACCACATAAATGATTATGTCACTAACTAGATATTGGTACCACCAGAGGAATGGACGCATTACTTTATTCATATATTAGAAGGGATACCTAGTAATTGGTACAAGGAGCGAGAACTGCACAGAGAAACTGTAAGTTGGGGTGCAGTGAAATAGAACCTTATTAATACTTTTGCATTTGAAACTGGGAATCCATGGGTATATATAGAATTAGAGAGGATCAAAAATAAGATATTTGAAGATTATGGGGTAGATATAGTGACAGTAGACAAGGATTACAAAAAAGAAACACTTGAACATTTAGTTTACTGTTATCAAGTCACAAAGGATGAGGAAGTAGAAGACAACCCACGTGACATACATATATTTGAAGGGGAAGGAGAAAGAGGGTTGGAAGGACCCCTATTACAATAAAAAGATTTTTCTGAACCTATGAATATTAAAAAGGTCAATATTGGGACTAAAGAGAAGCCCAAGATAGCCAACATTGGGGATTACTAGGATAGTGAGACAATGGAAAAAATAACTGAATCACTGCGTGAGTATAATGACTTATTCCCAACCACATTTTCATAGATGAAAGGGGTAGCAAGAGAACTTGTGGAAATGAATATACACCTCAGATCAGAGGCAAGACCAGTTAGACAGAGACCATACAGATTAAACCCCATTTATAAGAAGAAGGTTAAGGAATAACTTGACAAAATGCTAGAATCAGGAATCATAGAGCTTGTGGAATAATCAGAGTGGATTAGTCCAATGCTGGTCCAAGAAAAGAAGAATGGAGGGATTAGGATATGTGTGGATATGAGTAATTTAAATGATGCATGCTTGCATGATTCTTTTCCTACTCCATTTACAGATGGGGTTATAGAGAATGTGGGAGGACAAGAAGTGTATTATTTCATAGAAGGATTTTCAGGTTACCATCAGATCAGAATTCCTCCAGAGGATAGGTACAAAACCAAATTTGCAATATATTTGGGGTCAAATCAATACATAGTAATGCCATTTGTTTTAAAGAATGCACCAACAATATTTTCTAGAGTAGTAGTAGTTGCATTCAAGGATGTTACAAATTTTTAGAATTTTATCTGAATGATTGGACAGTATTCAGTTTATTGAAGGAACATGTAGAAATTTTGAGGTTAATGTTAGAAAGATGTATTCAATGTCATATTTTCTTTAACATTAAGAAATGTATATTCAGTACATCGTTTAGCATCCTACTTGGACACATTTTATGCAAACAGGGCCTAATAGTAGACCCTGCAAAGATTGCTGTTATTGTCAATTTACCACCACCAAAGTCAATTCATCAGTTGAGAGAAGAATTGAGCCACATAGGGTACTACAAGAAATTTATAAAGGGCTATGCAAAGATTACCACACCCATGGAGAAGTTACTAAATAAATACATCAGGTTTCAGTGGAATGATGAATTCCAAGAGAGCTTAGACATACTGAAAGAGAATATGGTGACAACACCAATTATGAGCTTTCCATATTGGACAAAATAATTTCATGTACATGTGGATGCTTCATCCATTGCACTTGGAGAAGTTTTGGCATAGCCAACTGAAGGAGACATTGATCACCCAATATCTTTTTCTAGTAGAAAGTTGTCTGAGTCTGAGAAGAACTATAATACTACAAAAAGGCAAGGTATGGCTATGGTATATTCCCTGTTAGTCCTTAACCTTGTTTTTTTACTGATTGGGTGTCCTTAATCACTGTTCTATCCATTTTTCATGATTCTTTGTTAAACTTTGTGTTTCCCCTTCTTGGCTTGAAAACTTGTTTTCATTATTTTATGCACATTTTAAATGTTTTTAATTTTTTAAAGATTAGGATATGATATAAAAGGATTTATATCATATCACTTGTCCTTTCCTTCATTTGAATTTTCAAATTTATCAAAGTGGAAAGGACACTAAAAGAATAGCGCTATTCTTGTAGCGCCAAGGTAATCATTATTTTGCATTCGCCAACTTCATGAGAACTTGACAGATCGTGCCTGAGATCTTTTCCAAAGAAGCCACTTTCACTAATGATCAATATTAGTTCATGGATGCGATAAAATATTCATTTGCAGAGGTCAGGTTGTACTCATCCATTCTTATATTAGATCACAGGTTTGTTAGTTTCATATTATGATTGCTAACATATGATACCCGATCCCTTCATCACATTTGTATTAGTTTATATGAGCTTTGCGGGTGGTAAATTTATTCTACAACATTCCTATTATCATAGGTCCTAAAGTGTTGTTGTTACAAACACTAACAACATTTTTAGAGAGAAAAACAAGAAGACAGATGCTTTAAAGGGTAGAGGAAAGTAGGAAAAAGCTAAACAAGAAGTTAAGGAAACATGGAAAATCATCAAAGGTGATTTATTTACCCAGAGGACAGATAAACCTGATTCAAATTTTCTAGCAAAGGCCACCACAAGAACTAATCCTCCAAGCACACAATTATTTGTTTCCATCAGAATGTATGGTTAGCTTGGAGGAGTTCCTCACTTGGGTTATTACTCTCATGTGGAAGCAACAATAGTTTTTGTGGTGGATTCATGGATGACACCTATGTCCATGATAGGAATTTCCTCAATAGAGAACAATATAGAAGCATTACAACTTCCCTCATTTTTGTTTCCCTCACACCAATCATGGAAACGTTGTGCAACATGTGTATATAACCCACATCATTGATTTCCAACAACAAATGAAATATAATCTCTTGTAGGATGCTTCCTACAGAAGATCATCGGGCCTATATGGAAATGGTTTAATAGAAACATTTGCAAGTACTATTATGGGACCTGGAGGTGGATCCCATGACTTATGTTGTTCTTGTCTCAAGGATAAAGGACATGCTGATGTAGATTTTGTTGTTGAAAATGTAACTAGGGAAAATAATAGGGAAGGTAATGCATGCAACTATGCACTAGAAATAAAGTCTAATTCACAACAACAAACTCACCCATCACAAAAAAATAGCCCAATATTTTAGAATGGACATGTTTTCAGTTTGCCTTTTCCCGGTGCAACTTCTGTCAATGGCGGTAGTGTAGGAGATGCTAACACAATAGGTGTTATAACCCTAATTTGCACCATACATGATTACCTGGCATCAAGCCATCTCAGATTCCTTCCTTTCCAAAGAACTGCTAAACAAATCTTCTTAAAAACACTTTTTATAAAGGCCCACGTGCCCTACTCTATTACTGCATGCATGTACATGCTCGCTAACCCAAAACAGCCCGCGTGTACCTACAAAATCACGAAAAAAGGAAAGTTGTCGATGGAACACATAGCTTTGGGTGAGTTAACTAAACCTTTTAGCCATGCATGGCCGAGGGTTCGTCCAAATACCTAGCTTCTCCTAGCCTATAAAAGAAGGGTTAGGGGTCCCATTTGGAGAAGGAAAAATCATAGTAAAGAAACTATACCAAATTGCATATTCCCTTTGTCCAAACCCTTTAGCCTTACTTGTGCAAAGAGAAAGATAGAGCAAAGAAGTTGGAGGATAGTTGAAGAGGAGCCCATGACCAGGTTCGTAGAGCAGCGGCCGGCTTCATCATTGTAAGTTGATTTTTTGAAGTTAATAATAAAGAGATACTTTTCCTGTCCCGCCATATGAGGTTCTTATGATTTGTTGTGTACTTTTTTATTGAATCTCTAACCCATTAATCTATATATCGAATGCATGCGGAGTTTGTTGTTTGTTGTGTGTGAAGGAATTTCAGCCTTGGGAGGAGAGCTGTAATCAAAAAATTATCAAGCATAAGGAGGGATCTACATCAAACGCCTGTAACAAGGTATGCTCACTTAACTATGTATTTTCTTAAGAATACTGGCGATTAGGTCTGGGATGATGGTAGAAAGTAGAGATCTTTAGGTCTTTTCTGCATGCATATTTCAACCCTAATTGCTAGTCTGTAGAGGGATCTCCCACTCACAATAGAATTGGCGACCATACTGGGGAGATCTCTAGGGTTCCTAGGGATATTTTTGGGTATTTTTAAGAACTGGTTTCATTTTCCTGTTTTTAAAGTTTCTGCAAAAGTCTGAGCTAACAGAGATTCTGGTCTTCCATACCAGTTATCTCTGTTTCTTTGCTTGACTGTAATTTTTTTTTTCAAGACCCACAGAGGTACACACAACATGTATAAGGTCTGCATGCATGTACGCACGCCCTGCATTCTTACAACCCGCATGTGCATGCTAGTTGAGGAGGTGACAATCGCGTGTAGATTCCAGAAAATTGCTTCTAAAGAGGCAATAATCCTCTTCCCTGTCAGAATTAGTCTTTTCAGGGGTTTTCTAGAAATATTTCTAGTCTTTGTTGTTTGCAATCTATAGCTTAGGTTTCACCTTGGATTGGTTTGTTCTATGAAGTTTCCCTTGAATTTTTTTCTTTTCTGTTAAAGTAAGTATCTAAGTCTTCAAGAGATTCTGGTTTTCAGTACTAGTAGTCTTTTCCTGGGCTGGCTTACTTAGATTTTTATTTTGTTTCAGAGTTTCAGAGATACAAGCGGCCTGTATAAGGCCAGCATGCATGTACACGCGCTATGACTTTACACAGCTCGCATGCACACGCTTGTTGTTGAACTATCAGTTGTGTGCTTGAGGAGAAGTCTTTTTTGAAGGTGAGGCAGTCATCCTTTCCTTTGACAAGAGCTATACCTCTCAGGTTTTTGGGTCTCTATCATAGCAGTCA
>JASDQU011311044.1:8023-23451 GCA_032191745.1 Picea mariana | reverse complement strand
CGTCCTTTGATTTTCTCATAACATCTTCTTTCTCGGGTAATTTTGGAGCACCACCTTTTCCAGTAGATTGAGAGTCCATTTCATGGCTATGGTCATAATCTATATGGCATGCCCTTTCCATCCATATGATTTGTTCTCACAAAGAAGATATTTTGCGTTTAAGATATTGAGTTATCTGTCTGAACTTGTTGATTGATCTAACTATCTGCTTTTGAAATTCAAAAGTGCGAGGACGGTGGTCTCCATAAGAAGGAAGAGGGACGACCAGGATAATGAGATGATGTAAAATCAAGCTGAGAAGGCCCATGCTTAAAAAGAAGGACGAGGGATGACAGGATGATGAGATGATGCGTAATCACGCTCAGAAGCCCCAGTCTCAGACAAGAAAGACAAGGGAAGACAGGAAGATGATCATGCAGAATGAGGACAAGGAAAGAAGGACGAGGGAAAAGACAGAAAGATGATCAAGCAGAATGAGGATACAATCAAAGAGAACCACCCTCTGCATGTAGAGGTGGCGAAGACAAAGGATTCATCGACTGCAATGTGAGCCTGCAGGGTAACCATGAATGTAAAGGCGATGAAGACAGCAAAATGCATTGACTACCATGTGAGCCTGGAGGGTAACCAATGCTATAAATGAGTTTTAATTATTTTTAATTATTTTTTAAATGAATTATAAAATTTCACAAATAGACAAATAACATTTCCCTCCACCAGGACTATTTAGTCCCATCATTATGATGTGATCCAATCATAAAATGCGAATAAAATTGCTTGAAATTGGAAAAAAAAGATTAATTTTAATAAAACATAATTAAAAAAAATGTGCCAAAACATTGATAATATGTGTAAAAGCTTCAGAATGCACCCACTAACGATATTAGCACAAGAAGTCTAATATCCTTGAAATTATTAATAAGCTAAGGAATTGAATCCTCATCGACCAAAATATGCTATTATTTTCACCTTGCCTTTAATTTGTTGTTGTTCATATTGTCTGATGCAGGAGCATCGCTGGCAAGCATGCAAAGGCAGGACCACTCAGCATGTGGGAGTTCTTCCATAACTTCAATGTTAGCAGCTCTAGTCGATTTTGAAATCCGCCTTAACTCAGTGTCGAAATTTACCTTTGGAGGCACACTTGAACTAGTGCCGAATTTTACCCTTTGAGGCACGTTTTGAAAATCGCAAGCAGAGCAGGAGTTTCCACTACGGCTCTGGAGTGCGACTAGACTAAGATAGCATAGGACAAATTTTAGAGTAGGCAAGTAGCCAGGGAAAACCCTAGAAATCTTTTTGAGTTAAGTAGAAGTTTGTCCGCCCAGATGGGGTTAGCTACAATACAGAGAGAAATTAGTTGTAAGAGAGAATTGTGAGTTAGCAGGAGATCTCAATTTTTGAGTTACTGTAATTTGAATGTATTTTGTAGCCATTTCGACACTTGTGAATATAATAGAAGGACAATTAAACCAAATACACATTGTATGATCGATGTTTGCAATTTCCTGATATTTCTGTTCTTATGAGCAAGTCAATAAATCTCTGTGGGAGAGTAGGAAACTCTGAATGTTAGTTTTTTAGTTTCAATTATTTATCTTAATTTAAAGCTTTGCAAGGTGTGCATCAAGCCAAAAGGGAACGCAAGGGGATTGGGGGGGAATTTCTCTGTGAGAAATCCCTTGGATCTGAGTTATCGAGATCCCTTAGACTCAAGGAGTGCCCGGGAAATCGAATTCTACACCAGATGAAGCTCAAGAGGGGGAGCACTTTTGACCATCAGATTGTAGTGAAGGGTCAGTGGTCATTTGAGGTGAGAGGGGCACACAAATTTCAAGATTGCATATGCCCAGAAGGAAAGACCCACGAGGACCCGAATGAACAGTTGATAGCTTTTGGGGAGGGATGCGAAATCCCGTGAGCCTTTGGATCAAGAAGAGTTGCGAGTAGGTTAGTGCGAAGACCTTTCAACGCTCGACCCTCAGGGTAAATAGTAGCCATCAGACCCCAATAGATCTGGGTCGTTGATCCCATTTTGAGTTTTCAGCTACCAGGAACGCAAAGGGAAAGGGATGAGACTCTTGGCCCACAAAACCCTGCAAGGATCCAGACTGTTGAATCTTCGGAGGTTGGGAGCTATCGATATGCAGTGTGGAGGTGTATCAAGTTTCGACTACCAAGAGTACAAGGGGTGAGAGCAGGGACTCTTGAACCGCGAAACCCTAAAAGGATCCAGGCCATCGAATCTTTGAAGGTTTAGAATTGTTGATCCACAACGTGGGGGTATTTAGGATTTCGGTTACTGAGGATACAAAAGGTAAGAGTCGGGACTCTTAAACTACAAAATCCTGAAAGGATTCAGGCCATCGAATCTTGGAGGCTTAGAGCCATCGATTCACAACAGAGAAGTGTTTCGGCTTTCATGACTTGGAGGAACGAACAGAGCTCGTGAGGGGTGAAGTCATGAAACAGGAAACGTCGAATTGATCATCGTCATTGATCGAAGGGATATCTGCACCATAGATCTCGGTCTTCATGGTTTCGGCTATAATAACTTGGGGAATCTCGAAGCACTCTCTGGTAAAGTTGGTGGTCACGTGCCTGCGGTCACGTCAGCCAGGGAAAGGGGGCAGCTAGCCTCCACTATCCCTTATCGAGGTTTCAGGACCAAAGGAACCAGGAACTCGTTACATTGGAAAACCCCATGGACGTGAAACACGACGCGCCTTTTAAGCTAAGATGGTTGTCCTGCTTGCGGTCACGAGGAGTGGGGGTCATGCCTAAAACAAGAGTCGGTGGACTAAGTGCCAGAGGTTCCAGTTTGGAGCTAAGAAAGTCGCTCCGGCTCGAAAATTTGCAGATCCTGAACAGGAGGTCGTGCAGCCCTGAGGAGGGATAAGGGTGTCTCCATCATTGTGTATGGTTGTAGTATGCATTAGCAAGTTACCATAGGGTCGTATTATTGGATTACCTTGTCCAATTCCCACATTGACATAAAAGTATTCCTATTGGAGAGCTTCTTAATCATATCCTTGGACATGAGTACGATGGTAAATAATACAATATGATTCGAGTAATCTAGCAATGTTGGATGATAATTGTATCCTTATTCTACTAGTTCGTAGATCCTTTATTTGTTTCCGTTAGCTAGGGTTAAGAAATAGTTAATGGTGGAGCTATTTTTTCTAAAGGTATTAATCCTCAATTATTTTCATTTTCCCCTAATGATCCAATCCAAAGGTTTTTGTAATCTCAAAACATAGTGGTATTGCTTTTGGGAATTGTCTACTCCATAGTGGTTTTTGGGAATTGTCTATTCCATGTTCTTTTTTGAAGTGGGTGGGAGCATAAAAGCTTAGATTCACCTTGCTAGAGGTATCGTTATATTGGTTTTGACTCCATTAAATCCCCAATTGGTTTTGACCCCATTAAATCCCGAGGTTGTTCTACATATTACAATAAAGAACCCTTTCCTTTTCAAGTGTAGTGTAAGTTATGGGTGGACAAACAGATGGTGCTAAACAATGCAATATTCTCAGAGTCATTTTCTAATGGGCTATGATAATAATTATTACAAATGAAATAATTATGGGTGGACAAACAGATGGTGCTAAACAATGCAATATGCTCGGAGTCCTTTTCTAATGGGGTATAATAATAATTATTACAAATGAAATAGTTATGATTTCTTTTGTTGGTTTGCAAATCCTTTCTTGATTTCCAATTGGAAGGGTGAAGAAACAACTTCTAATAGAGTTGTTTTTTCTAAAAGTTTTATTCCTTAATTATTTTTCCTTCATCCTCAATGATATGATGTAGAGGTATTTCCATGCTCATAACATTGTGACATCTCTTGCACATATTTTTTGAGGAGCTTTTCTACTCCTTGTTTTTCTCAAAAGGGTGGGAATATACAATATGGGATTTCGTTTATTAGGGAAACGTTGATATTGAGTTTGACTTGGTGGATTTTTATATTATGGGATTTGACTCACTAGGGAAAATGCTGATATTAGTTTTGATTCAATGGATTTTTATTATTAAAACTACAAATTATATATATATATATATATATATATATATATATATATATATATATATATATAAACCACGTTGCAAGTACACATAATTTGGCTTCACATTGAAGGATTTCATTAGAATTTTGTCATATTTCACTAATTATTACATTGGACTTTATGCTAGCATATGTCATTTCTACTCATTCAAGATATAAAATACAAGATATAAAATACAATACATACATATGATCTAAGTTAATTTGGGATTTTTCATATTGGCTTATTTTGTTTTGGCAAGTTTTGTTTCTTAAATATTTTTTTCTACCAAACTTAAAGGAGAATTAGGAAGTATAAATTTATTGACAATTTTATTTTATTATATGAGAATATATTTTTTTTTTCTTTGTTGTATTTAGAAACTAGTCTTCTTCATTACTTTTTTTATCATTTTTTAAAAGTAAAAGTGAATAATGAGTTGAGAGCTAGGAGACCTAAAACCACATCACACCCAACCCATTCTATGAACTTAGAAATTTTAATACTATTTTGATCATTTGAAGCAATTTATATGCAACACAATGCTAAGAATCAACTTTTAGTAGATTTAGGTTTAAATATTTATTAACAACACATTGTTGTTGTCATGATAGGGGTGATAATAGGATGTGGATGGAAAGATATGGTGGCATCTTCTATATTTTAGAGATAAAATAGGGTTTATAAAGTGATCTTAGTTTCTTATTATTCTTATAATGGTCTATGAGTTTTATAGTCATTCATCTTTGATCAAATTAATTTTTCTTAGTGTAATTTTATAAAAAGTGTTGTAATGGTTTTTAAAGGTATTAGTATGTTGTGAATTAGATGTAGATATAGAAGGAATGCTCTCTATGTTTCCAAGAAAAAATAGAGGGACGAAGTAATTCCACAAGGTCATGATGTTTCCTTAGAAGGTGGCAACACACAATAATATAGAACAATTCACCCTTAAATAAATTTATGGAAAGAGGAAAATTATTTGAAAGATACCATTATTATCTAGAAAACTTCACTCTTAAATAAATTTATGGAAAGAGGAAAATTATGTGCAAGATACCATTATTATCCTCCTAGGATGAAGTAATTCCAATTCCATATTCTTTACATCGTTATTCTAGGTAACAAGTTATTGTTATTGAAATATAATAGTAATGATGTGGGTGTCTTGTAGAAAGAAACATATTCACAAATGGAAAATCGAAGGTTTAAGATATGATATTTTTTTATATTAAGGAATTTGTCTAGTAACTAAGAGTCTTAAGTATGATGGAATTCCTTTTGTCACAATCACATGGAAGGAATTTTCCAGGATCAGGGCAAGGCCTTAATAACTCACATTGTAAGAAGTAAGTTTAAGTAACCGACTTTCTACCTATTTCCCATTTGYGAAACCATCAATATTCCTTTAGAAAGATATCAATTATGAGTTGGACCTTGGAAAATTAATGAATATTTGACAAGGATTTGTTGTGGTGCTTGGAATTGAATATCACAAGCAGGATGGTGTTTAATGTGGATAACATTAAAAATAACATGAAATATATTTTATCGTATTTGATTTTTTTTAAAACTACAAAATGGTGGGTTAAAGTAACAGTAAAATTAAATTAAACATTTTAATATTATAAAAATATTTCATGTTGAATTACTCCGCATAATATCATCCATATTGTAGTTTCAAACCTTTTTTTTTAAGGATTGGGACACTCAGGTTTAGGTTAGAGGATCGTATTTCTAGCTGCTTGGTAAGATGTATTTCGGGTTTCGGTATCATCCTCCGTTCAAAGTATTTTCCTTAATTTAATTAGGATACGTTATATACACATAGATTTAGGTATGTATGTATACATGTATTAATTCTCATATATATGTGTGATAGAGTTTTATTGAGATCGATGATAGAGTTTTGTAGAAACCCTATTTTTATTTGTCTATTAGATGCAAGAGATGTTGCTTTCTATGTAGGATTTATACTGATGCTTATTCATGGCAAGGAAATGTAGTCTCTAATCTATTCATATACATATATGCCAACTCTATTAGATTCTAAGTAATATAATCCCTATGATTAGACAAAAATAAATAAATTATTAAGTAGGATATGTATTGTTGTAATGTTTTTAACTGTTCATTGTTCATACATATGCTAACCTAGTAACCCATTATTTATACATTTTCTCATCATTGAAATAACAAACCAAGATGTTGAAACCAAAATATCTGTATTTGACTTCTAAAATTTATTTAGGGAATATTATGTCCTCTAACGCATGTTTTAGACTTTAATTCACTTTAATTTCATATTTTGAATTTATCCATACCATCTTTGATAACCTAATAGATAAGAAACTATCTCCATTAATTTTACATGTACTAATAAATGTTTTAAATAAGTTATCCAAAGTCACAAAAAAAAATAGTTTCCTTAACTAGGAAAAGATATTCTAACACATTACTTCTATGAAAAATAAATAATCAATTCCATGTTTAACTATCTATTTTAGATAAAGAGATTAATCCTTTTACACTAACCTAAAATTATGATAATGAAAAGTTCAATACATTGATAGTGGAGTTGACATATTAACTTAGAGGATATTATTTAAAGCCAACCATAGTGAGATGATACCTCCACTTCCCATAAATATCATGGATTTCAACCCTTTTAACACCTTTATAGGAAATTAAATCCATTATATTACATGCTAGGAAATGCTACTCCACATTGCATGCTATTTTCTATCACTTGGAAGAGTTACATCCAAAGATTGAAACATAGTAGTGTAATAACTTAAATTCTCCATGAACTAGGAAAAAAAAGGTGTAGTATTACTATTATCTTCTTGTTCCACCAACGTTACCACATTTTGATCCAATCCCTTGACCTTCCTTAAAATATTATCTCAATGGTTACTTGTAATCACGCTCTTGTGATGCCTATGATGAAGTGATAAAGGAAAATTTATGGAAAAATCTTCCCCAGGAAAAATATCAAGCATCTTAGCATGAATTACATACCCAATGTAACATCTACTTTTATTGATCACAATTCACACCACTGATTTATTCTTTTAGGAAACTTCTAAGCAAGTGATGTGGTTTAAACATGATACTTTTTGAATAGCTACTTGAGTTTATGAGTTAAAAATGATGTCATCGTTGAATATTGAAAATGAGACATGACACAATGAGGATTTTGATGACATGGGAAAAATTCCTTGGACTCTGGGTTGAGTCAAGGAGTGAACTATTGTATTTGATTATGAGTACTTATTTTTATTATGCATGTATTATGATGATTCTAGTTATGGACTTCATGTATAAGAGTTATTAATATTATGTTTTTCAGTGGATGCAAGCATGGTGATGTTTTCTAATCTGACTCATATATGGAGTAAAGAGGTCATGCACATATATCAAATTGATGAGGGAGAGGTGTGGCAACATCCCTGTCATAGCCTACTAGCACTCCCGTCGTGACCTGAACTGAAGGTTAACAGCTACCTTGTTTTTGAGAGGTTCACTATGTCGTAAGGGAGGACTGAGATAGACTCAAATGAGGATTTCAGATGGGAGTGCAATAAGGTGGATTCTTTATTCTTCAGTAGGACCTTAGTCTCACACAAGGTCAACAAGTGGAGTATTGAATCCAAGCGCCAGACAAATTCCAAACTAAGTCAAACAGAGAGTGCCACCCTTGGAGCACGTAGGTGCGTATTGAAGGGCATATTGCATGAATAAATTAATGAGTTATTAAAAATCTAGAATACCTTGAAATAAAACAAATACTTAGAACTCATAGAAAAAGAATATCAACTTATACAAATTTATAAACTAGAAACATAATAAATCTAAGTCCAATTGTTATGCTTAATAAAATTTATATAAATGGGTCTAAGGGAAATTAGACTAATTAAAAATATAGAAAAGGATGAACACAAATTAAAACATGTGCACAATATGTGTCTGAAATTAATAAAAATATTTTTAATAAAAATAAACTATTTCATGAGAATGGGTTGTGAACATAGAGTTAGAATCCTAACTGAATATAGAATCTAAATCCTAACTAAAAGAAGAGTTTTAATCAAACTCCAATTGTAATTTAGTTAGGATACACAATAAAGGAGAATTTGGAGAATTAAGAGACAACTAGGAGAAAATCTAGGAACTAATTGTGGAGGTGAGGAAAAATTCAAATTTTATTTAATTAAAAAGAAATAAAACATGTGACACTTGAGGGAAGAGTGACATGTGTTGGGGGTGAATAATATCTTAATTAATTATTATAAATTATCTAATTATACATGAAATCACAAGTGTCAAGTTGAAAATTATTATAAAAAGAATGGATAGGTAGAAGCAAAGAACCTATTAATAGATGACTAAAATATTGTCAAATTTTCATGTGACTAGTTTTCCTGTGTCATTTGGGCTACAAGATTTGTGCATGAGGTGGAATCCTCTCCTTATGAGGGGAAGCTTGAGCTATAATTTCTGAAATT
Source organism: Picea mariana (assembly GCA_032191745.1). Classification (NCBI taxonomy): domain Eukaryota; kingdom Viridiplantae; phylum Streptophyta; class Pinopsida; order Pinales; family Pinaceae; genus Picea; species Picea mariana. The sequence goes on along the minus strand of JASDQU011311044.1, from coordinate 14,888 downwards.
TTTTGTGTGACCCCTTTGTGGCTCGGGGGGATAAGGGGAAGAAGAGTACCCCTAAAGTTGATTGAGAGGTACCGATGAAATCATTTGATTAGCAGGCAAACGAAGGGATGTCATGCAAGTTTTCAATTTGAAGAATATCTTCATATATCAATACTCTTTTGAAACAAAGGGATGTCATGCAAGTTTTCAATTTGAAGAATATCTTCATATATCAATACTCTTTTGATCACATTATTTAGATTGTTAGTTTTTATATTCACACTTAATTTCTATACTAACATGTATAGAAGAATGCCTTGGCTGATGATATAATAATAGTGCACTTGTTTTATATATTCAAATTTTTTGTTCACAGAGTGGTAATCTAGTACTAAGTTGAAATTGTTATTGTTATATTCAACTTTTATATTAAAAAAAAACTGTGTAGAATTATTTCAGAACGTTCAGTACAACCAATGTGATTAGAATGGAAGGACGACTCATATGGAAGTGTATTGTCCACTCTGGTTAATAGATACCTCTGTCGTTATAACCTTTTCACCTCATGTTCTTATTGTGTTGAGAGAAGTATGGAGATGGATTTTAGAGTTTGTTCTAGCTCCGTCTCTTTCCTTGAAATATAGTAAGGTTTAGGCTTGATTTTACGCCCATGAAGCTAGTCTAACACAAGGGTAGATACTAATTCTATATTATCTGCATGTCATGTGTGTCAAGAGTCCTGTTATTGATAATAGTTAGGGTTTCGACAAAATTGTCTAGAATAATTTTAGTCACCATTAGATTCTTGGAGACAACACGTATTTGGTTTCGTTTCCAATGGAGAAGATTTCCCTATTTTGATCTCCCATTTTAATTTTCGATTACCGATCTTCAATTTTGAGGTTGAAGGAAGGGGAGGTGATTATAACGCTGGAGAAGGTTTTCTCTCCCACGGATTCGATTCTAGGCGCAAGTGGCCTTCATATCTCACAAAGAGGGATTGACATTTGCAAAGAAGCAGAAGGCTACCCTAAGCATGGACATATGTGGTAAATCCCTGATGATGATTGAAGAGCCAACAAATGTTGTGTATTTTTCGAGCCTATTGAAAAAATAGGGAGATGTAATCGCTCATAAATGTGATAGAAGATGTGATATTGAACATGGTTGGGATAAAATTTACCATTTTAAATTAAGTGGAGGCACTCATATTTGTGACAAAAATTGCAACCAAAACATTGTGTATGATAACTACAATTGTATTTGCGGTATTAGTCATCAGGTTTTCCCCCTAACAAYTACARAGTAGCAGGTAGTGAGCGGAGTGGTCCAGAGCAGGTCCTATTCAAACTTAGCTGAAGGTGGCTGCGCTTCTAAGAGAAAAYATGATGCTTTCATGSATAATCATCAGTAGCGTTTTGAGTGCTCATTTKGTGTTGTGRCTCCCTTTTGAGCGCTCATTTTTTGTTGTGGCTCCAATTTGCAGCCAACCCGAAGATAGTATGGATATTAACTGATTTAAAATATATGAATAATCTAGATTATCCTTTATTAGTAAGCCAACCCGAAGATAGTATGGATATTAACTGATTTAAAATATATGAWTAATCTAGATTATCCTTTATTAGTAATATCTTTATGAAGTGGTGTAAACACTGCATTCCAAATATTTTTAGATAATCTTCATTAGTATSACAGGGAGAAGACTCTTAGTTATTATTCTAAAAAAACATCGTGATAACTCTCTTCTTTGCAAGATTGAAGCATAATTCAATGGATAATTTTGTAACTATAAYTCTTTAAGCTTCCTCTTTGTACAATTAATTTCATGCATTTAGAACATTTTCATTGCATGATTCCAATTCTGACCTTCCTTGCTTAATGCCTTACTAGCTTTATCATTGAATTAGTAATCATCAACAAATTCATACCAATTTTTTTTTCTAAATGCTTTGCATTTTTAATAAAAAAGAATGAAGCTAAAGTTAAAAAAAAATCATTCTCCATAAAACGGCTAATCGTTAGTTTTAGAGGAGAGAACCCCCCAAAAAAATACTATTCTTACATATGCAAATACAATAAAGTATTCAAGATTTGTTTAAACCTTGTTTTTGAGCATATGTGAACAATCTCGAAATCCATTCTAGGAAATGGTTGTTTGTTTATTGTGTCTTTGCTTCATTAGTTCCTATCTATACCTACCTGGTAGTACATGAAGTGGGGTTTTTAATAATTTTATGTTTTCCTTAAAATAAGGGTTCTTTATCAGCACCAAGTTGTTAACTAAATTTTCAAGTTTGTTGTATTTAAACATGAATGTGACCTTTTATTTCAATTCAGTTTAACATGACTCATTATTTCACTGTAAGTATTTTTTTTACAAATATTGTTGTTTCCTAAGTTTTCATCTTTCCCTCGCTCTTGTCTCAAATTTATATAGTTGGGGTTTCACCTTATTTTGCATCATTGTTTTCAATTATTTTCACAGTTGTTTCTCCTATGATAATGGGTGAAGTGTTCACCTGAAAAGTTGAGCACAAAAAAAATGATACTAAGCTAAAAAAAAAGTACTGACAACATGTCATCTGTTAAAAAATCTAAATGCTCAAATGGAATTATATTTTTGAGCAGGTGAAGCTTTACTTTATTTACATTTTATAATGTTGAAATTAGTTATGCAATATTTAAGTTATTTTTAGGATTAATCAAAATGTTTAAATTCTTTGTAATTTTTTACTCATTTACATCCAAACATTTGGAGGGTTATTACACCCAAACATAGGAAAAACTTGAAATTAAAAATGAACTTGGCATCTTTCTACAAGCTTTGATAATATTTTTGTAGCTAAATGTACTCCTGGACCTTAATCATACTCTAATATAGAGTCATCCACATGCATAATATAAACATCTTTCTACAGGGTGGGTGCAAGCTATTGTCTCTCATGACTTGTTAGTGACAATGAAACCATGGAAAAACAATAATATATTAACATGGAGGGATGATTCAAGGTTCTTTTAGGATGAATTTGAATATGCCATATCAAGATGAAATTTAGGAAAATGAATTAGAAAATTACTAATATATAATTTTTATTTATATAAATTGTGTATGACCATGTGAAATTTGAGTTTTCCTAACAATCGTATGCTATTTTTCATACAAAATCTAATATGCGTGTTTTGATAGTGCTAGCGTTAAGTACATATACAATGGAATTTCATTAAAAAAAATTGTAAAATTATAAAGAACACATTGTTCTTGTGCACAACTATTTTTTCAAAAATTATTATGTTAATTTTATATGTTTTTTAAATTATGAAATTATTTATATCCTTGAAATTACAAGGCCTTCCATTAGTGCTCGGTAGAAGGATCTTAACGTTATGAAATATTTTTTTTGTTTTTCCTTAGATTATAGATCTCAGACTATACTAGTGTAGCATATAACTTATTTAAAAAAAATTAAGGCAAACAAAAGTTTTATGAGGAATAAAAGASGTATTTATTTTAAGATAATGATATTTKTCAAGAAAAAAATATGTTAAAAATAGTAAACAATATTATWTTTTTCTTTAAAATTATATATTTGGAATGTTCATAACTGACTCTATATGTGTTTGTATTTTTATCAACAATGAATTTGTGTATTCTATAGACAAATAATGTCAAAAATAGAGAGATTGAGAGGTATTTAGAAAAATGAAGGTTTTAATGAATTTGCAACCTAGACCACTAGGATTTTCACCTACAACCTAAATCTAAGGAAACCAACTCAGAAAACACATATGCTAGAGCTGTCACTCCTACTTGGAAAAATAAATTGAAATGAAAATAATGCGCGCGCACTCTAGGAACGTGTGCACATTCCTAGAGCACATATATATTCTAAGAGAATGTGAATGTACATAGATCATGCATGTGCTTTTATGCCTAATTCTACATATTCTCACCTCCTCCCTCTTTGCTTCTCTCACCCAATCCTCCTCATGCCCACATCTCCTGGTATCACCTCTATCATGGTGTCACCTATCTCCCTCCAATATAAATCGAACCTTTGTGTATTCTCACCCTCTCCCCCTTTTTCTCTCTTTAAAAACCCCTTGATACCCACCTCCCCTTGTGTCACCCATATCCACCTATTCTCTCCCCTCCCCCTTTTCCACCCATACCCATCAACCTTCCCTCTTCGCTCACCTCCTCTCCAAACACATCCATGTAATTCTCTCCCTCTACCAATAATATCCAACTTCCCATATCGCACCACATCCCCCCTTCCTCCCTATCCAAACCTCAAATCCTCTCCTCCTCTCCAACTCCCCATTCAACTTGCCTCATTCCCCACTTGCCTCCTTCCTCCTATCCTTCATGCCCACCACCCCTCCTCCCCTAACCATTTACCCTTCACATTTTCTCACCTCCTCCCCCTTTTCTCCTCTCACCCCATCCAATGATTTCCTCCCCATGTATCACCTATATCCCTCTCTTTTCCCTCACCTCCTCTACTCCTCATCCTCCCCCTTTTGTTTAATCTTTCTCCTTTCTTATACCTACCTCCCCATCTTCCCATAAGCCACTGATTTTATCCTTTATTTGTCCCTTACCCATAACGCTATGACCTTCATGTCAAGTCCATAGCCCCACCCCAACCCCAATAGGGCTTCATATCCCCCCTTTGAATGAGAGAGAGAAGGGGGGGGAGGGGAGAGAGAGTGAGTTAGAGATAGATAATACTAAAGAGAGAAAGGAGGGGGGGAGAGGGGGGAAGAAGGGAGGGGTAGAGAGAGAGGGAGTGATTCGGAGAGATATAGAGCTACGATTGTTGTTGTGCCAGAGATATTGAGGGAGATAGAGAGGGATAGAGAAACAGAGGAAGGGAGATAGAGGCAAGAAGGTAATTGTGTAACCATAATTTGGGAAAATCAAAATATAGCGAGGAAATGATGGCTATCCTTCATGCAATGGAGACTTCACATCCATACCTCAAGGCAAATCATTTTCAAATCAATAGTGACCGTCATAGTGTAAATTACTCCCTCGAACAGTAATTGTATTCACCACATCAACATGAATGTGTCACAAGGATGTTGGGTTATGACTATGTGATCATATGTAAGAAGGGTAAATAAAATGTCGTGGATGATGCTTTAAATCTATACCATTTGACAAGGATGGTTCACTCCTTTCCTTATCATTACTAAGTCCAAGATGGCTTAATCCCACATGAAATGGGTAGTAAAATGTACTTTAAAGAATCTCATTGTATGGATTTAGCAAGATCATAATTGTAATGTCCCTGTAACAACCCTTTCGTTACGACAACAAACAACGATGTATAATAGGTAATTTGTTTTCTATGCATTAGAAATTTAAAATTATCATGAAATAATTAACAACATCACAAGATACACATCATCATAATTTAATAAGAACACAATAAACACATTAACATAATTAACAATGATGCATAATCAACTCATAAATATAAGGAGCGACGCAATTCAACACAACATGATCAACTGAATAAAATACAACAATTGATCAATCACGTCACTGAGTAATAGAGAACTACCCGCCCAACCTATCCCGCATGGTTAGGACCTCTAGGACACATAAGAAATGCTCAAGCCCAGAATTAATGCGATTTATTTTGACCACTTAAGGTCTCAAGGCTGGTGATTGTTCTAAGGAACAAGAAAGTATCTAATTCCCATAACTCAATCACACACCACTACTCAAACTAGAAACACCAACATACTTGATCATCAATTCATCATATTGCATTAAAGAAATCTACTCTTCTTAATAAATCTTTCAAGCAACAAAGGAGGGTAATGAGTAAGATGATTTTACATAAGAATAATAAATCGAGAGAGCAATTACAATCTTAATTTCATATAGCTTAACTATATATCTTCATCTTAAGGAATAAATTCTAGGAACATGTAAGGACATGCCAAAATTGATATTAATTATGAGACCCATATGAAGACGAATCCTTTCAAGACATACATTAAATTCAACACTGCCTTATATTATGTATCCATATTTAAACCAAAAAAAATCATTCTTAAACATCTTTAATTGAGAAGTCATTGTTGACATAACCCTCCTTAAGGAGGGTCAACCATAACTAAAACAAGGAAGGATTATAATGCTAACTTATGTTTATTGCATAGGAACTAGGCGAAATTTTTCCCCTAAAAGAATAGAGAAGATAATTCAAAACTATCTTGCGTGTCCATTTAGAGACCTAAGGAGATCATGTCATATTAAAGTAATGTTATGAGGACCTTATTCCCACTGTGTAACTTAATGAGATAAAATATATTATTATGTTTCAAGGAAAAAATATTGCTTCACATATCCAATTGTAAGGAAATAAGAGAAAACCCAATCCCTTTTGAGAAATAGATATAAGGATTTTAGAAATTAATTAACATGATTATTTATATCCCATAAGAAGATTAAGATTCTTGTTAGGCAACACAAAAATATTTAATATTAATTTGAAATCAATCAGTAGTTCCATGAGGATCGAATCCTTCGATTTCCAAACTCAAGACTTCAATTCTACCTTAAATTTTTAAAACCATAAAAGATCAATTTCAAGGAATATACAGAATTTAAAGTGGCTTCCATGTTTCTTTTGAGGAACTAGGAAAATAAACATGCTATTACCATAATTAATTTTTCTATACCTTCTTATGTATCGATTTAAATTTTTTAAGAAGGTCTGAGTCACATTTTAGTAATTAAATGTGTAATAGCAATATAATTTAGCCTTCTAGGATGCCAATCAAGGAGACAACCCAAATAATTCGCACATCTTAGCATTTCTAGAACAGTAACAAAAATCACTCTGCATTTAAAACCAATACACAG
>JASDQU011311043.1:1229-17095 GCA_032191745.1 Picea mariana | reverse complement strand
TGACACACTGACTCAAAATGCCTCCTTTGAAAACAAAAATAAAATGACTATTTACAATGATATGTGACTTAAACAGACTTTATTGCATGAGATAGTGTTTTAGGAACCTGTCATTTATAGGCCCCCAACCAACGCACTCTCCATTAAGATCTTCTAGAAAATATGTGTTGTTCTCGCGATATGCACTGATTTTGAATGGACCTGTCCACAGATGATAAAATTTTCCATGCTTTCCTTTATATTCATTCCTTGCGTCCCACTTTAGGACCAGATCCTCCATATGAAATTATTCCTACTTAGAATTCTTGTTGAAATTTTTCTTCATCCTTTCTTGGTGGAGTTGTGATCGATTGTAAACCTTCTCCCTCATCTTTTGTGCATGAATCAATTGATTTATCCTTCCCTACATGTCATCTGGCTCGGCTTCTTGTTGTTGCAGAAACTTCTTGACGGGCAACCCCAGCGAGGTGGGGAAAACTTCATCTGCGTCGTATACGATCTGGAATGGTGATGTTGAGATAGAATTCGTAGTAGTGACTCTGTCCACCCATAGCGCATAAATGAGTTTCTTATGCTAGGCCTTCTTGTTGTCCTACAAGAGTCTTTTAATGATCCTGGTCAAACTTTTATTCGACGATTCTGCTAACCCATTCCCCTATGGGTAATACATTGTAGAATGTCCCAGGGTTATATTGTAATCCTGACAAAACTTCTCCATTTTCTTGGACTTAAAGGCAGTCGCGTTGTTTGTGATGATCTTGATAGGGCATCCAAACCTAGACAGGATTTTTGTCTCCAGAAACTGAATGATGATCGTCTCAGTAGCATGCTTCGTTGGAACTRCTTCGATCCATTTTGTGAAGTAATTTGTGGCTGTGAGTATCCATMTGTGTTGYGTTGAGTATGGAAGATGAATCTCCAGTATAAATTCCAKGCCCCATTRCATGAACGGTGCTTCGACYGAGATCGGTTTCAGTGGCAGGGGTTGCAACTTTCTCCTTCCATCGAAAATATGACACTCRTGGCAACCGAAAACTTCTTTGTATACATCTGTGAATATGTTGGGCCAATAGTAACCTGCTCTTATGATTTTATGCACGATGATTTTCTATTRGTGATGTCCYCCATAGTCGCCTCTATGKAATTYCTTAATATCTCATCTCGCGTCATCTTCCAACAAACAACTTAGYAATATGCCTCCCGGATCTTTCCAATACAATGAGTTATCCAAGATGTAGAATTTAATAGTTTTRAGATTTAAGAATGTGGACCTGRTCTTAATTAAACCCGGAGRGGCTTGAAGATTCCTCAACACATAGATGATGTTCATATACCAAGGTGAATCAATGAAATTTTGAGACACCTGCATGGTGGTTTCTTCCTGGGGATTATATGACAGATCAGTAATGAAGTTGATCCCCAGCACGTCGTATTTTGATTGTACCATCAGCTTTGTGAGGCCTTATCCTTTGATCATCTTTGTGGGATTGATTTTGAGGTCATATTCCAGCATGTCTATGATCCACTTACCTCTTCTTCCCTCAGGTTTAGGTTGAGTCAGGATATCCTTGACTGAGTTATTGGGCACGTAAGCAATAACGTGGGAATTTAATATGTAATTTCTGAACTCTTTTAGGGCCTTCACTAAGGCTTATGCTTGTTTCTCCATAATTTCATACCTTAGTGGGAAATCCCTCAGTGTCCTACTGAAATTGGCTATAGGCTATAGGCTTCTCAAATTTTTTATCGTCTTTATCTAACAGTACGCCAGTGATGGTATGCTCCGAGGAAAACGAGAACAAGATGAAGTCCTTCGTGAAGTCTGGGTTGGCCAACACGGGATATTTGGTCAGTTCTATCTTGGCATCTTCAAATTATTTTCCTATCTTTGTGGTTCCATTTGATATTGTTCCCCTTTCTAAGCATACATGTGATATTTTTTATAATTTCCGCCAGGTTCGGGATGAATCTTCTCAAACAATTCACCTTTCACAGGAAGGACTGCACCTCCTTCTTGTTGCACAAAGTGTTGATTTTCAAGATTCCTTCCACCATACTGGGGTATATATTTATACCCTCTTTAGAGATGATTTTCCCCAACAGCTTCCCTTCTTGCATCCCAAATGTGACTTTTTCGGGTTCAACGATATGTTAAATCTCCTACATTTCTGGAAGACCTTCTTCAGATGCCTGAGGTGTTGTTCATCAGAGTCAGAGTACACTATGATTTCATCCAGATAGATCACGATAAACTTGTTCTTTTCATCAGAAAATGTTATGTCCATTTCCCTCTGGAAGGTAGCTTCAGTGTTCTTTAGTCCAAAAGGCATCTTATCATACATGAACATCCCCCATGGTGTTGTAAAAGCTATCTTTTCCCTCTCATCTGGGTGTACCATGATCTTATTGTAACCCAAAAAACTGTCCAGCATGGACATCTTCCGGGACCCCATTACCTTTTGCAAAATACAGTCCATTTGAGGGAGCAGGTAGTGGTTCTTGAGGGACACTTTGTTCAAGTTTCGAAAATCCACACACAACCTTATTTCGCTGTTCTTTTTTCTTACATGCACCAAGTTGGAAACCCATTTCAAAAACCTTAAAGAAACAATAATTTTGGCTTCGGAAATTTTCTTTACCTCTTTTTCAATTAGTGGCAGCAGTAGGGGATTTATTCGTCTTAGCTTTTTCTTGAAAGGCCTTTGGTCTTCTTTGAGCGGAATGACGTGTTGAATCACCTTGTTGCCGTAAACCTTCAAGTCATCATAACTCCAAGCGAAAACATCAGGGAAATCCTTCATGAGCTTGATGTAGTCTTGTTTGACCTTTGGATTGATCATTTTTGACAATTTGATTATCTTTGGATTCTCCTGGGTCCCGATGTTGCAATCTTCGACATCTTCATCGTTTGCAGTGATCTTGGGATTTCTAGCCACGTCATTTTCATCAAACAGCTTTTCCAATGGACTAATCCCTTTGGGATGATGTTATTTTTCAGTTGTACTATGTCCTTTATAACTATCTGGTTCTGGAAACTGTCGTCATTACTGCACGCATCTGTGATTTCATCTTTGTCACGGCAGAACATGTCGTCAATGTTTATATTAGCGAACTCGTTGCTCATTTGGAGAAATCTCTCCTCATATTTTTCATCCTCAAACACCTTCCAATATTTGATATTGTCGGGCACCATCGACCTGTGTTTGACTTTGATCTCGTATTTTCTATTGGGAAATATGGGAATTTTAAAAACCAAGGCCGAGGTGGCCAAGTCATCGGCAATTTTATTCTTCCCCCTCAGAATTGCCAATAAATTATACCCGGTGAATTCTTCGAGGAGGTCCGACACTAGGTTTCTTTATGCTCTCAGCCTAGGATGCTTGGATTGGTATATGCCTTTCACTTGGTTTATAACAAGCTCAGAGTCTCCATGCACCGTTATCCTCTTTGTGCCCAATTATTTCAAAACCTTCAGGCCCACAATCAATGCCTCATACTCAGCCATGTTATTTGTAAAGTCGAAAGCAAGTTTGTATGAGCAGAGTTTTGTGCCCACCTTGGGAGGACTTGTCCATACACCAGCCCCTACCCCTTACTTATTTACAGCACTGTCGAAACTCATGTTCCACATCTCAATCTATGTGCAGTTCCTAGGGTCTATGCACTCTGCTGCTCGTCGTGCATCTTTATCATCGACGGTCATGACGGTTGTCATTTCTTCTTCTTCAAAGCTCAGGTCATTGTATAATATGGAGGAGTCGACCTCAGTGTCTATGGAGTAGATAGGGTGGTTATTTGGCTTCTTCTTACTGCTCACCATGTATTTTAGAAGTACTTCTCTGTATAACCATCTCTCCTGGCCGAAAATAGGGATGGTGGCGTATGACATGTCCATCTGCAGAGTTCCCCTCAATTTCGTGGCCCATGACCTGTATAATAGCATGCCAAACTTAGGGGGCATTTCGGCCATGACCACGTCCATAACCATGTTCTTTGAAGGAATTTAGGCCAGCAATACGCCCAAATATTTGATTAGACCCAAACATTTTCTTTCCTCGAATAGAAATAAAAAAGGTCCTTATGGGGCATGGTGATGTCCAAACCCAACTCATCCATGATCACCTTTGGCATGAGATTGTGTGATGCACCTGAATCTAGCATGGCGTTATGCAAGGTCATGGCATGGACCTTGAGACTGACATAGAACGGGGGAACTTCCTCAGTATTGCATGTCTCCTCCACCCATGGACCAAACAAAATGGCGGGGTGATCGTCCTGGATGTTCAAAGTGTCGGGAGTCTCTCCCATTTTTAGCATTTTAATAATCTGTTCCTGATATTCTCCTTTCTTGATAATTTCGTTGAAAGGGATGAAGATTTTAATCTTGTTCATTTAGTTCTCAAAGTTAAAAGGGGGAGAGACCTTTTATACCTCCTTGTTGCACATCTCTCCGCTTGTTTCTCGATATTTTCTTGGAGCCTCCTCCTTTGACTTTACCTTTTCAGTCGCATCCTTGGTTGGGTTATCTGGCTTCGTTCGGATTGTGGAAGGGGTATCCACTGAAGCTTTCCTTATGGGGTTTGTCTGTTGAGGTTCAGTCAGAGCCTTTTTTCTCCTGAGGTTGTATTGCTTTTGGAACTGCATGATGGCATTGTGATATCCCTTCCTGAATTCCTTTGTTTCCCAGGATAGTGTGTCGTCCGTCTCTAGCCTAATATTTTCATTTTCGCTCATGTACTGATCATGTTCTCCCTTTTTCAATAACACACGTGTGTCGTTGTCATCTCAGCAATGCATTTAATCTTGGAACATCTAGTCAAAATCCTCATCCACGTAATTTTTTTGGAACAAGGGACTTGTTTGTTGGTCACCCTGGTCTCTCTGTTCCCTTTGTATGATCTACGAGACCTAACCTCTCCTAAGGTTTTTATGTCTAGGCTGGGGGTCATGCTATTCTCGGGTGGTGGGCATGTTTCCCATGGAAATTATTTCCATCAGATTCTCCATCGTCTTCATCATCAAGTCTAACTTGTCGTATGAGGGTCGAGAAGTCGATCGTTGCGCATCCCCTTGGGTTTTCTTCCCACCTCTGTTAAAACTTTGTTTGATCTTCCCCGACGCCATCAGGTTTACCTCAAACTTGATTGTGTCACTCATCATGGCGTCTATATTTGTTGATCTTCTCTCTCTCAATAGCAAGGTGAAATCATTGTTGAAGGAGTCAATGTATCGCAGTTGCGTAGCCCTAGGAGGTGGCTGGGATTTTTCAGGAATTGAGTTGTACACCCTCATGAAACGAGATGAGAATTCTTGCACCGTCTCTTCCAGCGCTCTCTTCATATTGTTGTACTGCATCAATAGCTATAAGGGATTGTTTTTATCTCCCCATCTGGTAATGAATGATGTTTCAAATGCAGCGAAGTCTGCAATGCTTACTACTAGGAGGGCCTTGAACCACTTTCTAACCTCCCCTGAAAGGCTCTGCGCGAATAAACTCATATTCGCATCTGCATAGTCCTATTCTAGATCAACAAAATCGTTGAACCAATCTAGGTGATTTTGGGCAGATGCATTTCCTTCAGCATCATATAGCTTGATCCTTTGACTGTAGTTTTGGGGCAAATCATGCATTTGGGTTGGAAGAATGAGGGAGGAGAATCTGGCGGCCATTGATCTAGGGGGGTTATGGATTTGGGGGATGTTCTTCAGTATTAGAGCTTGAAACCTCTTCTCATCAAAGACTATATCATCTAAGTTGGCTTCTGACTTAGACCTGAACAAGGTTTGTTGAAAAAGGGTGTCAAACTCAAGGTCGTCAATGCTTTGTGTGTCGTCTTTGGGTAAGGACATGCTTCTGTCCAAGTAATAGAATGGGTCTGTCACTTTCTCCCTATTCTTATAGAGAAGCTTCTCTAGATCACACACGGGATCTACAAGGTTCAGGACAGTATTTTCTCTAGTATAGATTGTCTTCGGAGCCAAGCTTCCTGAGTTATGCTACTTTTCTCTACTGGTCTCTTTGACTGGAGTCACCAGGGTAAAGGTTTCAGCCAATAAATATGTTTGTCCCACTGTTACCCTCATGGGTCAAAACTATAACTTTAGTCATTCTCCCAGGGAAAATTTATTCAGTACCATCCCCGACAACGACACTGGAATGTTAGCGTTATGTAAACTTCATTCAAAAAAGAAATGAATGATAGAGGCAACCTACAAACCAAATTTGAGGCCCAAAACAAGCCTTTCAGACCTGGAGAGGGCTCTCTCTAGAGACTTTGTCTCTATACAGGATATGGCTTTAAGCTGTCAACTAGATTTAACACCTGTAAACAATAATTTATATTTATATTAGTCAAAGGAAGTAAGACCTTGGGCTATGGAGTCGATTCAAGAAAACGATAGAAACAAATGACTTGGTGACTAAACTTGAGAGGATAAAGGCTAAGTAAGCAACAGTCTTCCGTTTAAAATCGTTGTGTGTGGCGAGGGGAAAAAAATGAAGCAACTTGGAGCATCGTTGTGGATGAATTCAAAGTTAGCTTATAGGAAATATAGTTTGTGTAAATGGCACAAATCTAGAGCACCGTGCGATGAATCCTAGATTCAAAAATACRTTCCAATTCAAAYAGAAATAGATATGAATATAAAGAATACAGGAAGTATGTACGTAAAGAAAGGAAATAATACATCAAACTGCTACAATTAGAATATTTTTTGTCAAAGCTTTAGGACCTTTGCATTAAATTTTGATTGAGCTCAAAGCTACATTTGATAGTTTATGTCTACACTATTTTTTCCAACCAACCTCACTTACATTGAAAAGATAAAATATATAGGTGAGGGTGCAGTGCTTAGGCTCCCCTACTCTCTAACTATTATCCCTAGAAATTAGGCAACTAACTATTCTCTGCTAGTTGACTCTTCGTAAGGCGCTTTGCCAAAAATAGAAACCAATTGTACTTGGTCACATCATAAATGCTTGACTCTACCACGGTAGTCCAGTCATTAGCAAGATCTCATCGTGAGGAGAGTGATGTGTTGATGCCTTCCTTTGATAGGGTATCTGGACAATCAAGTGCTCTGTCAAAATCCCACCACCTATTGTAACGGCCTTGATTTCTGCCTCGTGATCATTTGATGGAGTGCGCACGTGTCAGGTGACCGTGGACTGTTGCAGTCATTTCCAAAATGAAAACATCGATTAAAGGGTGACGCGTTCTTCAAACTGTCAAAATATGTGCCACGTTTGAGAAAATAAGAATGAAATCAATTAATCATGATTCTGGTTTCGCCTGCATTTTTTATACCCGAAGCATTCTCCTGAGAGACTAGTTGCGTGGTTTCAGGTTCTTCACTTGCCTTTGCAGAAACTTGTTCCCTTTCATCTTCTTTTGTGTGCTAGCAAGAACCATGTGGACTTTCTCTAGTGTCGATTAACATTCTTTGAAGTGTTTCGCGTTCCTTTCTTTCGATGTCCTCTGTGCTTCGTGCAATTGTACGATTGTATCTTACACTTTCTTGAGATGTCTCTTGAGACACATCACGTTTCCCTCATGGCCTTATGAAGAAAATTCTTCGAGGGTCTTCACTGTTAATTATTGTCTCAGCTCTCTGTTTTCCTGGTAAATCTCGGCAATAGAGAGCTTCGCTTGCTTCAGCTATTGCGACAACTCACAGACATATGTGCCTTTGATGTCTATCCTCCTTCATCTTCCCCAGATTTCATGACTTGTACCTTCAACAGGTTTCAGGTGAATGGTGCACACGAGCAACTCTTCGGTGACCAACTTTGTGAGCGGCTCACTCGGGACTCGGGTTTCCCTAGCTTCCTTGTTCTTCCTTGGCCTTCCCCTTCTCCAGGGGATTGGTTTTTTGGGGGACAGAGCTTCCAACATCTTTCCTTCTTCCGCATCCTTTCTTGATTCAGACTCCGCACGGTGTGATGTTACACTTTCTGCGGGTAGAGGGAAATATTCTTTTGGATCCTTGGGAATGCCCACTGTAAGAAAAAACGAATCCTAGTTTCTTCCCAATCACTTTAATTCCTCAACTACCAACAATTTAATAAGTGATACATGAGATACTTTCCTCTTCGGCTGATCTACTTCATCTCGGGCGTTGTCTGTCATATCTCGGAGGCTTTGGTGTAAGAAGAAGGGTAGATTCAACAGTCTACTTCTTGTGAAATGCATCAACAATCTAATGTGATGCGAATGTATTCTTTCAAACCTTCCCTCACAAGTGAAATATTTCCTAATTACTCCCAGGATTTTTCAAAAAGGTTGTTTCAAATATCTACTTGGGATGCCCTTCTCAACTTTCCCACCTCAATAGTCTCTCTTGATGAAGTCTTCATAGCACCGCACGTCCAAAGGCATGCCTTTAAACCACCTTTCACCATGCAGAGGGATCTTTGTTGCAGTTGAAAAAGTTTCCTCTGTCACCTAGGAAGTGGCACCCACAATCACCGTGCGAAACCCGTCGAACCTGAGTGCGAAATTCTATACTAGTTTCATATTGAACCCTTGGATTTTCCTACAAAAATCCATGCATCTAAACTATTCAAAGGACACTCTGACCTCCAGATCTTCATTGACCAATGTCAAGTTTTGGGGCTTGGGCCCAGCATTTCTTCCACTTTACGCACCCTTCCTTATGCTCTGGGGAGTTTCCATGGTGCAACGTGTATTTTTTCTACGCGCGGTGGATTTGGCACGGGCCCAAGGAAGTGATATTTATTAGCCTGGGCTCGCGAGAAGAATTACAAATAGTGCATAATCTTGGCTGGTGAGCAGAGTGCATGCAGAACAACCGAAATTTATAACAGAGGGGGTGAGAGATGGAACTGTTCCAGGGAACATTGAATTCATGGTGACTGGAGGTTTCGAAGCAATCTAAATATTTTATGTAGCACATATGCGTGATGAGTACACTTCGGGTCATGTAAGGTACAATTCATAAGAGCTACAAAGTATACATGATCTAAGCATCATGATTTTTCATTCTTTTTGACTTCATTATGAGCTGATGATGGTCATTGAACCTGCCAACGTGACTTCTATTTAACAACTTGCCTCAAACTTCAACACGTAAAACCTTCCTTTGTGAGAGGACCCAACTCTTTGGGAACAGACTCGTACCATTTACACATGTTTTGACTCTGACATCCCTTCCCAACTCCAAGGGTGAACCGGCCACTTACTGACTTCGACCCATTTGTTGTTTGGTACCTAACCCCACATTCTTTCACACATAGACCATGACTCAACTAAGACTAACTCTAACTAAAAGAAAAATGATGGTGCTAACACCTCTATCCAATACATTTCCAATGACTACTTTCTTTCTTAATTCTAATTCGTGAGCAAAAAGTTATGGCCAATTAATTGTTACCCATTTACTCCTTTTTCACACCCTTCAACCAGCTGAATTTTTTTTTTAGTTGTTCCCATGCATATTTTCACCTGATCCTTTGGAGTTTTGACAAGATATCATCTAGGTTCCTTCATTACCATGTTTTGAACAACCTGACCAAGTTTCACCTTCATCCAAGATCCAGGCTGTTAGTTACAACTTGTTGAAGATTAAGGCCAAATTATATTTTTATCCCTGATTACTACAGGTTCCTTCTACATCCTCTTGTGAAATTTTAGGTATCTATAATATTTATTTAACCCCGTGATTTTCTTATTTGGCTCAATATTTTTTTGTATACTTCTCTTTTTCCCTAATATAATTCCCGAGCAGAAAGTTATGACCTCTGGACTAAACTAGTACCCAAAAATTACCTTGAATTGTTTGGCCTATAAATTCCTCCTACATGCCACCATGGAAGTACATGTCACCCTTCTTCCATGTAAACTGACATGTGTCTCCCACATCATGATGATCTCTTTGTATTTTAAAAATACCCAAATTTTTCCAATTTTCCCCAAATTCTGAATATATATATATATTTCCAATTACACCCAAATTCATAATTATTTTATCGGCCCACCATTAAAGCTATGAAACTAACTTATTACATCCAATATCTACCATGTAAGCATCAATTCAACCTATGCTCTTGAATTTTGACTCCTTCATGTCAAATCCCCCATGAATTCCACTACGAAAAATGGGGCTTTTGCCCAATTTCGCCCAATTTCACCATGGGCACTCTACAAATCCACAATTCAACCAATTATAGTCATAATAAGTGCCAAATAACCTTTCTAACTACCCATTATCTCCATATGCGGTCGACTGAAAATTATGGCCATGATTTCTCTTCAATTCCACTATGAATATTAGGGATTCTTACTAATCCTGCCATGGTTTCAAACTCCAAATTTTGCCCAATTATAGCCTGAAAATTCCCAATAAAGGATTGAATTGACGATTTTTAATTCTTTGGTTCAATTGCATTGAATTATCCATGAATTCTTCTCAAATTTCTCTGTTGTAATTTCATTAAACAATTTGGAGACATCTCTTTTCAACATTTTTTCAAACAGCTTGCATGCATACTCTGCAAAATTCACTTATATGCTCTGTATTTGACCCATGCAGGCTCAATGTTCAACCTTAAGCTCCGATACCACATTGTAGCATACCCATCCCCAAGTTGAGCCATGCGACACAAAAAAATTTCCTCTAATACCAATTTAATTAACAATGTTCCCTCCTTATGATTACAATTATGTAGTCCTAAACAGTATTTTACCCATGCATAATGAATAACAGTAAAAACCCATAAAACCATAACAAGAATAACATAAGTATTCACACAATAATTGTTTCAAACACATAGAGACACTTATCTTTTGAATAATTCACCAAATGCGTGCAAACCTCAGACCTTCCTCCCATCCATAGACTCTACTTCTCATAAAATACCAACAGCAGGTCACCCCTGAGTCAAGGCTAGAAAATCAACCAGGGAAGTCTTCCTAAATCGGAATAAGGTCTAACCATTACAATGAAACTCAGGTCAAGGTGCCAAATACTACATCTAGCCTAAAGCCTCTCATTTCCCATATCATGTCCCACCCCAAGAAGTGTGCCCCTTCTCTACTCAACAATCCTTCAACTACTCCACTTCCCTTCTAAGGCTTCAGCAACATGTCGGGTAGAAAGTCTTAGAGTTTGTAGTTATTTCCCAACACATAGGGAAGATAGTTCCTAGAAATTCTCTCACCTAGAGAGAATTCTCAGGGGCTTGAAACCCCGCTTCTTCAACATACACACAGTCCTGACAACTTGCTTCTTCATCTCAAACTACTCAGGTTGAATGGATACCAACAACTCCCAAATGCTTCCAAGTAAAGGTATGAATGGTGATGGCAGGGAGAGTACATATGGTTAGAGGGATAGTGAGAATGATGAGAAGAATGATTATAATGATGGGAATTACACTAATTTCCCACTTTATATTTGCATGTTACCAACTTGACACTTTTCATGTTGGGAACTACCTTGTGCCCACTTTCCCCCACTTGGGTGATATGTTCCTCATCATTAGGAACTTAGGGTAAGAAAAATCATATATCTTAGAGTTTAGGAAATATTATTATAATATTTCCTTGGCTTAGCCCCTCTTCCTAGACCCTTATCCCCCTTTCCCTTCTAGTGGAGTTATATCCCCCCATACTCTTTTTTCGGATTGGTTTGCAACAGTGGTGTATTTTTATTAATATCTGAGTGTGATTACATATTACAATGATAGGCTCACTGGTCRTTTATCATCCAGACTCTTCAACCTAATAACCACACAGCCACTCTGGCCTCAAAAACATATATAAAAAGGCACTCTTGCCCAAAATATCATGGCTCACTAGCCTATAAGTACATTTATAATTTGGGGTTCGGCCTAAGGGTATTACAATATTGGTCCATACACTTCAAAAAATGACCATCTTGACTTTCACATACAATGTCACTCCCTAAGGCTTGAGAAAGAATCATAAAAAATCTAAAGAATACATTATTTTTCCTAAGAGGGAAGCAGATGAAAAATGAGGCGTAAATTCACATCTTGGAAAAAACATTATTCCAACTTAAAGCATGTTTCCCTTCTATATGCAAATATAAATCCTTGGAACAAACCATAGGTTGAAAACACTTTTTCCCCATAGATAAATCATCACCAAAAACACAATTCACATCCTAATCTTCAATGACATGTTGAGAAGAAGATAAAGGAAAAAATGGATGGAAATGTGTGCTATGAAACTCTAGTTGTCTTGGGATAATCATAGCCTCATAGGAGTGCTCAAATATATTTTCACCAAAATCTGAGCATAGGCATGGATGAAAATATCCCTCACAACATGACTTCAAGTGCTCAAAAGAATATGTATAATATGGCTAAAAGTTGTCATGAGAATGATATAATGAATAATTCCTATGTGGTTGAAACAAATATGTGAACATATCATATTCATGTTGCCAAGAATATGAATCAGTAATGTACACAGATGTATGTTCCAAAGGAAACAATTCCATAGTCTTGACCTAAAGTCATCATCAGTATCATAAATGGGATCCCCATCAAAACAAAAACAACACATATCCCATTTATGCCTTCCAATATGCAGATAATCTTCAATATGGTTATCATGTTCTTCATCAAATGAAAAATTTACTAAATTCAATGGTTTTTATAAAAAAAAACTCTTCACTTTCTAAATCATCAAAAGTTGCATCACATAAGTCAAAACCTTGGAAAGGAGTACAATTTACCATAACCTTGTCTTCGTGGGGACGGATGCTCAATTCAATTGGGTCATCATCATGGCCTTGATCTTCAACTTTATTTTCTTTGTCCAAGTCTTCTTCTTCTTCAATGGATTCATTAGGTCTCTCTTGCTCTTCTTCAATGGATTCATGAGGTCTCTCTTGCTCTTCTTCAAAGGTTTGGTAGCTTTCTTCATGAATCTCTTCTTCAGATTCTTGTTCTTCAATCAAGCCTTCATCATCTTTAATAGGGTTAGAAAACAATCCCTCTTCTTGAAGGGCTTCCATAAGATCCTGAAGAGTGTCTTGATACCTTTGAAATATCAAACCCCAACACTTGACAAATTATTCAATGAACACTGCAATAGAAGATATACTTTTTGGACTGTAAGGATGCTTGACCCAATTCTTTTGTCTTGCTTCTAGAGACAATAAAAATAATCTTATTAGTACATATTCATGTATCACATTTATTTCTAAATTATATTTCAAGAATTTCAAAACATGAGTAATGGCCAAATATGGATCACCATCAAATCTTAGACAATCATCCAACCAATCCAAAGAAATGTGATTTGGGTATCCAAGAATATTCCTAATATCAAGAGAAGGAARCATTTCATGAAGTTCCCATGGTTCCATGATTCCTTAATTTGAGAATATGAAAATTTATACTAAATCTTAAAATAGGATGACACCTTCTTACAAAAGCATATGAGTGGAGCCGCCATGGTRAATTTTCAATGCCTTTACAACAATGCTTGCTTCAAATTACAAGCATGGGTTCTTCAAAATTTTCATAGGAAAAAAGGTTTCTTCCCTAAATGGAGTCGCCATATGAGTATACTTAGGTTAGGCTTTGGTTTAACCTCATTAAAAAGTGTTGAAGCATAGAATTCATATTTCCAAGAAAAACGACTCAATTCTCCATGGTAATGGCGCAAAAATGTTATCACCCAATCTAGCATCCTTGTGCAAATCCTATCACAATGTGCAATACAAGTGTAACTATTGGAAGTACTTGCCACTGTCAACTTAGAAATTACTTCCCTTGTTTTAGTGAAGAATTAAATCCAACAGAAGGGAGGATTCCCTAGCAACCTCAAGGAATCCTATCGCAAGATAAGTCAAGTCTATGACATCTTATATTGGTCACTTAATCACACCACCACTTAGGTCAAGGTTGTTAAAGGAAGTATGAGGCAGTTTAGTGAAGTAGTTTCCAAATTTGAATAAATGAAGTATCCAAGGAAATAGTTGATATCTAGAAAGTCAAAACATGTTAATGATATTCCCCAAGTACTACAAATCAAAGAGGAAATTATGGTTGTCATAAAACTTGTATTTTAAGATGATTACTTATGCAATAAGACAYRTTACAACAACAAAAATATAGAAACCCTTAAACCTAATAGMCATGCAATGAAAGAGGGGTGAAAATKSAAGATAAAAATAGGRTTTTAAGTAGTTACAATGCTTGTTGAAATGTAAATGGCATGAAACAATCTAAAAACCTCTAAKATGTCAAACCCTAGCAAGATAAAAATTGCAATAGCAATACAAAAAATGATGTCAAGGAAGATTCCAAGGGTGAAATATGCCACTAAAACCCTAGAMATCAAGCTAGGAAAGGTTGGAAGTTGAGGGTAAGTCCTAATATAACCATAAAACATCAAAGGAGAGGTAAAAMTAGGGTTTAAGGTCACTTTAAAGAGAAAAAGACTARTGTCATATAGATTCCTTGGGCATATGGAGTCAAATGATGTACTCTCTTGGAGAGMAAAGGAAAGAGAGAGACATAAGAACTAAACCTTGGGGTAGTCCACTACAAACCCTAGGTATTAATCCTATAGGAGGGAAATTCAAGGTAGTCCACTAAAAACCCTAAAATTCATCCTATGTCTTCTAGCAACCTTTAACAATAGATCAAAATGGATATTGGATAAAACCATAGGGTATTCCACTACAAACCCTAGAAATTTTACCTACAAGAATATACTAGGGTATTCCACTACAAACCATAGAAATATCCTTATGTCCTTTAACAATATTTAACAAAATGATTACAAGGGAAGGTAGTCCACTACAAACCTTCCTAGGGTTTCAAAACAAGATTTATTCAACAGAAATAAAAGATAACATGCAATATCAACACTTTGATACAACATTTACTTAATTCGTCAAGAAAGAAACCATCAAAGACTTAGAAAGATAATTTACTAGGTAAATCAATGAACATCAAAGAAACCCTAACCATGAAATCATCCACAAAACTTGAAATGCATCCACAAGATCATCTCCAAGACAGGGTGCATAAGTCATCCATAGTGAAAGAGAAAGATAGAAGACAACTGTAGTGATGATTCTCCACAAGTTGAGTTATGATTTAAAAAATGGATCACTCCATATATAAATATGAGGTAACCAAGCTCTATATCTCTCCTAAAATCCCCTAAGACATAATAATCCATGATACAAGGTGGATAGGTCTCATGTAGACCCCCAAAAATGCCTCCAAAATAAAAATACAATGTTAAATCATCAAAACATCCTCTAAAAGTGCCACATGTATGAGTATAGAGTGCCAAAAGAGGGTGATTTGATCTCCTCAAGGGGTACAAAGGCTCCAAAATTTGCATCCATCCCAAAAATGTACAAATCATCATTAAAGGTCATGTCTCCCCATCAATAGGATCACATTTCATCGTCAACAAGGTGTCAACTCATCACCCGTGTGCTAGGTTGGCTCAAGAAAAAGACATATCACCCTCAAGCATGATGTAACCATCCATATGTGACAAGTCCTATCTGTGTAGATTAAGAGAATACATTTGGTTTCCGTAAAATGAATAACCATCTCTAAAAAAATGAGGGGCCCATAGGTCACTCATTATCCATACCTAAAATTTTAAAGTATATGTCGTTGGTGCCCCTCAAATTTGTCCCATTATGTGTCCATAAAAAATAAATTAAAAAAAACGAGTACGAAGCTAACACAATTCTCTAGAACTCTTGTGTTTACTTCAAGGTGAAATTCCTAAGGGAGATATGGGTTTGAAGAGGTTGAAGTTGAAAAACATAAAATTTTGCAGTTTTTTTGTCAAAAAAGGGCAAAAGGTGTTTCCCAACTTCATGTTTTCACATTACAA
>JASDQU011311042.1:0-19597 GCA_032191745.1 Picea mariana | reverse complement strand
CCTGCTCTGATACCACTCTGACGCAACCCCTCTCTCTCAGCAGGAGGTCGCTCCACCAGGACCTTCTGTTTCTCCAGGCCCGAAGGGTCCAATCCCTTTCTATTCCCCCTCGGGAATGATTTACCCACAGAGATACTTCCGCGCGATCCTCGCTTCGTGACTCGGAAGATCGGACCTCGCGATCTCGCGAGACTCACAACAATGTTCTTTTACCTCTTCAAACCCCGATCCCCGATCTACAATAGTCAACGGTCAACGCTCGGGTATCGGGCTTTTATCTATCGGGATATCGGTGGATGAAGGGAAGTGAGATACTTACCCTTCGAAACCCCGAACACCGATGTTCCGAGATGCTTCCACTTGTCTCCCTCTGACTTCCGGGTCCCACACTGCCACGTCACGTCGGGACTTCGCGGCTCGCGGGTGCGCGACTCCAAGTCTCCTGCTGCTGGAAACCCCGAAGGCCAAAATCCCGATGCTTCCGGATCTGTGCCACCTGTCTTCGTTATAATCAACGACTCTGATCAAGTCGGGGAATCGCGACTCGTGATTTCAACGTGCATGTGATTCTTGCACTCACCAACCCCGATTCTCCGATAAGCGTTGGCCAAGGGTTCTTTCGCTGTTCGAGGGTTAACCTCCTCGCTCCTTCTCCCAGATTCAACGATCCACGGGGCTTCACGATCATGCACGACGATTCAGTTCGTCGATTCTCTTCCTCTATGAAGAAATCCCTGCTCCGCCACCTTCGTCCTGTGCGGCTTCAATGGGATCGATTTCTCCAACGGACGAAAGGAGTTGTCCCTCCTGAGTTTTCGCTAGCTCGAACTCCTTCAAGGAATTCTCGAGCTTGCACCCTGTACTCGATCTTCAATCACTTCCAGAAGTGTTGAAGTCTTCTGGGTTCTGTGCGTTCACGCTCGCAACGGCTTCAACTCTCTCTCCCTTAGACTTGCTACTGAGACTCGAATTCGACCTGCACTCGCCTACACATCTCGGATGCCTCAAACCCACTCTGGACAACGGAGAACAAAATTTCAACGGCTTGGCCTCCTCGACACACTCTATGCGGAGGAATTCCACTGCACTCGATGCAGGAATCTCCTGGCCTAAGTAGAGAAACGATTGAAACTCATTCTCTCAGGTTTCTAACCTGATACGCAATCACATAAGAAGCATATAACAAATAAGCATAAAATGAAGCAAACATACACAAGCACAATATCAGCAACACNGAACCAGGGCTCTTCCTATTAATTCAATAACTGTACATGGAGGTTTCTTCACAAGCTCTCTGCTCTGCTCTCTTCTTCTTCCTGTATGAATGAGACCTTTTTTTTTTTCTCTTTTTTTTACAATGATACAAGCGAGGGTGTCTATACTCCGTTTTCCCTCTCAAAAGGTAAACTGTCTAATATACAACTAATTTCTATCTACCAGCCTTAATTGTATTAAATGCCTTCCTATCTATAACATAATACAAATGCGCCCGACTTTGAATGCCCTTGATTTAAACGGCGGTGCAACAATACCAAGATAGAATTCAAAATTTCGGGGTTTGCTAGCTTGTCCAGCTGTATAGTCTCTTATCCACGCGCTGGTTCGTATGATGAATTGCGGATGCTCCTGCATCAATAGTTCTAAACAAATTTGGGATAATAATCCATTAAACTAGGAGACCATTCATACTTTTAAGATTTTTAGGGAGAGGCCAATTCTGCATAGCTTCAATTTTATTAGGATCCACCCTTACATTACCCTTGTGAGCAATATGACCCAAGTACTCAACTTGAGAGACACCAAAAGAACATTTAGACTGTTTGAGGAAACCTTTATGCTTGGAGAGTGTTAGCACTCTATAAATTTGTTTGGATGATAAACAGATGGCATAGTTAACTATTTCAACCAACTTTGAGACCCGAAACTAGCCTTTCGAGCCTAGAGAGGGATCTCTCAGGAGACTTTGTCTCGATACAGGATATGGCTTTAAACTGTCGGCAAGATTTAACACTGTTACATAACAAGTTTGGTTCTATTTCTACAAGAGAGTAAGACCTTGGGCTATGGAGTCGATTTACGAAAACGATGGAAACAAATGACTTAGTGACTGAACTTGAGAGGATAAAGGATAAGAGAGAAACAGTCTTCAGTTTAAAATCGTTGTGTGTGGTGAGGAGAAAACACAAGAAGCAACTTAGAGCACCATTGAGGATGAATTCATAATTAACTTTAGAGGAAATACATTTTGTCTAAATGGCGCAAAAAAGGGGCATTGTGCAGCGTATCCCTAGTTCGAGATTTCATTTTGATTCAGACTGAAAAATATATGAACAAAGAAAATAGGAAGTACGTACACAAAGAAAGGAAAACAATACATCCAACTACTACAATTAGAATCTTTTCATCAAACCTTCATGACTTTTGCATTAAGTTTCGATCGATCTCAAATTACATTCAATAGTCACTGTCTATACTAATTTTTCCAACCAACCCCTTTTACATGAAAATGATCCCCATATATAGAAAACTAATGTCACCCTTTTCTACTAGGGTCAAGATACTCTCTCTTAGAATCATGGATCCAATTTCTTTGAAAGAGAAAAATAACTTCAACGGATTTACTAAAAATAGAACACTCAACTTTGCCAAATCATAATCGTAACCAAAATATTCTTTACAATCATTGATCATGATCAAAAGTCGACCATATGGTTGTGATAAATCATCATGTGCACCGCTAGACACTCTGTCAACCCTGCACAACAAGTCTTCTACACAACAGTAACCTACAACAAAAAGTGCAAGGGATTGCGCAACAAACTGGGAAAATAAGCATTAAATATGACATCATATATCACTAACAAAAAACTATTTTTCGAAACTGAGAGAGGTTTGTGTATTTAAGATCATTATAAAGAAAAATGTCTCTCGGTTTCTTGAAATTAATCATCAGCTGGCCAGAATATGTGTCACAAAAACATGTCTCAGACATGGAATCATGAAAACTAAAAAATAGGTATCAAAGATTCCTTTGGAACTCCCAAAATATGAAGCATTGTTCAAATATGAGAGAGGTTTTTATTATTTGTTTTATCCTCAAAAAACACCTCGGGGATTTTCAAAATTCCTCTCCAGTTGGTTAGAGAGTGATCTTGAAGTTAACCACTAAACCAGTCATTTTCATAGCACGACCTATAGCTTGTGTGCAGGAAAATCCTATGTGCAACAGAATCCTTTGCATGACGACATCCACTGCACGATGAAATACACTACTCGAGAACATCCTATGCACAACAACATCTATTGCACGATGAAATCCACTACACGATGAAATCCACTGCACGATGAAATCCTCTATGCGACAACATCCTATGTGCAATGACATCCCATGCGCGATGAAATCCATTGTGCGACGAAATCCACTGCATGGAAAAATCCATTGTTTGACAACATCCTCTGCGTGAAAATATCCTCTGCACTACATCATCCTCTGCGTGACATCATCCTCTATGTAACTACATCCTATGCGTGAAAACATCTTTTGTGTGACAACATCCTCTGCATGACGACATCTTCTATGCGACAACATCCTTTACACGATGACATCCTCTGTGTAGTGTGCAACAAATGAATGTAGCAAAATCCTTTGCGCAATAAACTTGCACCATGTGTATGCTTTGTAGTTTTCAATGATGCCAATGACATGGAGTGTCATGATTGTTCCTTTCTCTAACCTCATGAAAGGTGATGATGAAACATAATACCTTTTGACATGATATTGACCATAACCTATGACTCATATAGGAATTCCTTGATTTTCCCAAGATCATGTCATGACTTTGAAACCTTTGGAAAAACCTCTAACTCCATCTATGAAAATCATGGTGCTAACAACTGGCTCCAACAAGGATGTTATCCTCCCAGTGAGGTAGAAAAGAAGTCATATACCCTATGCCTATCCATTGGGATGTTCCCAAACCATTAAAATCTCTGCTCTAACCTGTCACCTCTATCCATTGAAAACGCATAATTGTGTATGCTCTAAACTGAAATATGAAACTAAGATGAAAATGAAAAATGCATATTGCTAAAAGAAATGCTTATAGTACCAATCTTATTCACACTCCTACCTACCCTACTTTACTAAGCACAAACACCAAATCAAGTAATCTCATATTTCCAATGAAGTCAGTCAAGCAAATGGTTTCTTGACTGCATCTTGCTTTCAGCTCTTCCAGTCATAAATTCAAAACTGAAATATGACAAGTTATCCAACCATTTGAAATTGTCCTCATGTTCAAACATTACATAGCTCATTTTGATTGAATATTTCAGCAAAGTTGCAAAAGGATCCTTGAGAGCGGAAACAACTATCACTTCTTTATGACCAACAATGAGATCATATTTAAATGGTTCTTTCTGACTATTTACATTGTCTATGTCATAAAAACAAATTTGAACAACATCTTTATTTCAACATGAGGACTGTTTGTTGACCGAATATTCATTTTCTATTGGCAGGATGAACTTTGGGCTACTAAATTTAGGCCTGAGATCATAATTATTGTAACAACGAGCCATTGTAGCCTCAGACCCTCTTTTATACTGTTTTGAACGAGTTCATAGTGCTTCATCTATCTTTAATTCACATTGTTCTTGTTCTTGGTCAGCAAATTTTTTAAAAGGAGACGAATCTTGGCATATCCATTCTGCTTCTTATTCTATCTCAAGTTCCATAATAAGATTATGTAAACATTATAACTTATCTTCTTGACTAAATATATGAGAAGAATCCAAATAAGATAATAATGAAGAATGAATATCTCCCCACCAATAATTCTTAGGAGACATATCAATTCAATTTCTGAAATTTTGAAGAGAAACAAGGTCTACCACCAACCTTGTTGTTTTGCTTGATGAAGTACCCAGATCGAAAGCCAAGATTTCCATTCTGAAGCCGAGAAAATCTTCATATCTCGATCTCTTTCAACAATGAAATCACAATGACAAATTTATCTCTGGATTCTTATGCCAATGGCATCACCTTCAAAATAATTTTATGATGTGTGGAGTCACTGGAGAAGAAATACAACCAATATGTGCCTAAGTGTCTACTTCTCTCAGACCTTAGAACTAAAAAAAATTTGTTCTTCCTGAGGAAAATAATAACAATCATCCCTGGAAACGGTGTCAAAATGTTAGCACTCTATAAATTTGTTTGGCTAATAAAAAGACAACAGAGGTAACTATTTCAACCAACTTTGAGACTCGAAACTAGCCTTTCAGACCAAAAGAGGGCTCTCTCAAGAGACTTCGTCTCGATCCTAGATATCGCTTTAAATTGTCGGCTAGATTTAACACTGTTAGATAATAGGCTCGGTTCTATTGGCGCAAGAGAGTAATACCTTGGGTTATGGAGTCGATTTAATAAAATGATGGAAACAAATGACTCAGTTACTGAACTTGAGAGGATAAAGGCTAAGAGAGGAACAATATTCAGTGTAAAATCGTTGTGTGTGGCGAGGAGAAAACACAGGAATAAAATTAGAGAACCATTGACAATGAATTCAGAGTTAAATTTAGAGGAAATACATTTTTTCTAAATGTCATGAACAAGGGGCGTTGCACAGCGAATCCTAGGTTTGAAATTTCATTCTGATTCAGACAAAAAAATATATGAACAAATAAAATAGGAAGCACATACACAAAGAAATGAAAACAATACATCCAACTTCTACAATTAGAATCTTTTCATTAAAGCTTCAAGACTTTTGCATTAAGTTTCGACCGATCTCAAACTACATTCAATAGTCACTGTCTATACTAATTTTTCCAACCAACTGCTTTTAAATGAAAATGATCCCCATATATATAGAAATAATATCACCCTTTGCTTCTAGGGTCGAGCTACTCCCTCCTAGAATCATGGATGTGATGTCTTTGAAAGAGAACAATAAATTCAATGGATTTACTAAAAATAGAAAACCCCACTTTGCCAAATCATAATCGTAACCAAAACATTATTTACAATCATTAATCATGATCAAAATTCAACCATATGGTTGTGATAATTAATGACGTGAACTGCTAGACACTCTGTCACCCATGCACCACAAGTCTGCTATGCAACAGTAACCTACAACAAAAAGTTCAATGGATTGCATAGCAAACTCAGAAAATAGGCATTAAATATGACATCATATATCACTAATAAAAAACTATTTTTTGAAATTGAGAGAGGTTTTTGTATTTCATATCGTTTTAAAGAACAACCTCTCTCGAGTTCTTGAAATTCATCTCCATATGGTTGGAATACATGTCGCAAAATCATGTCTTAGACAGGAAATCATGAAAACTGAAAAATAGGGCTCAAATATTGCTTCGAATCTCCCAAAATATGAAGCGCTTTTCAAATATGAGAGACAATTTTATTATCTATTTTATCTTCAACAAAACCTCTTGGGGATTTTCAAAATTCCTCTCCAGTTGGTTAGAAAGTGATCTTGAAGTTGACCACTAAACCAGTCATTTGTGCATCACGACCTATAGCATATGTGCAGGAAAATCCTCTGCGGGATAGAATCCTTTGTGCAAAGAAATCCATTGCACGATAAAATCCTCTATGCGACAACATCCCATGCATGAAAAAATACACTATGTGACGAAATCCACCGTGTGATGAAATCCTCTGTGTGACAACATCCTATGTGTGAAAACATGTCATGAGCTACGAAATCCATTGCGTGACGAAATCCACTACGTGACAACATCCTCTAGCCGACAACATCCTCTGCGTGACAACATCCTCTGCATGACAACATCCTATGCGGGGAAACATATTTTTCATGAAAACATCCTTTTTTTGATGACATCTTCTGCACAACAACATCCTTTGCTGAGGACATCCTATGCACAGTGCAAAATAAATTAACCCAACAAAATCCTTTGCGCAATAAAATTCCTCCATTGGTATGCTTTGAAGTTTGAAATGATACCAATGACATGGAGTGTCATGATTGTTCCTCTATCTGACCTCATGAAAGGTGATGATGAACCATAATACATTTTGACATGATATTCACCCTAACCTATGACTCATCTAGGAATTCCTTGACTTTCCCAAGATCATGTCATGACTTTAAAAACTTTGGACAAACCTCTAAATCTATCTATGAAAATCATGGTGCTAATAGAGATGAGATGGATAACTTGATCTACATGGATGAGATGGGTTGTTCACTTTCTACTATATATTAGAATATCATCAAATAAAACTAACACAAAGTGATGGATGAAAGGAAAAAAGACATGATTCATGAGACTTTGAAAAATGGAGAGGGAATTATAGAGACCAAAGGCCATGATATAGAACTCATAGTGGCCCTCATGAGTTCGAAATAAAGTCTGGGAGATGTCTTCCTCTTGTCAATTTTTCATGGAAACCTACACAGGAGATCTATCTAAAGCAAGTACAAACAACAATTATCAAGAAAGGAAGAAAAATTCAATATGGAATAATGAGAAAATATGTTCACACTACTCCAATGAGTTGATCAATGAATGACTATTGATACATATATTATGATCAATATTATACAATGAATGAGTGGAATACACTCATATATAGGAAAGAACATGCATAATAGCATAATGCATGCATGCATAATAGTATAATAGTGATGATCTAAAATATAAATTCTAAAATAGAACTAGTCAGTTAACTCCCACTGAAATAGTGTGCTGAAAATAGAAATTTCTCCAATACCTTTTTGATACATATCTGGTGGTAGCCAGAACAAAGGTGATTTTTTGGTAAAGTATTGAGCCCCACTGAGTTCATCAAAAATTTCATCTATGATGGGAATGAAAAAAATTTCCTTCACTATATGTTTGATGAGCGAATGAAAATCAGAACACATGTGCCAAGTGCCTTCCTTCTTGAGAACCATGATAACAGACGAAGAATAGGGGATAGTACTAGGATGGATAACACCTAATTCTAACAATTCATGTAAAATTTTCTCAATTTCATTTTTTTAAGAAAAGCGATGATGATAATGTTGAAAATTGGGAGGAATATTGCCTGGGTTAAAGAAATGGACTGATAATGGTCGTCACGGGATGGGGGAATGCCCTAAGGAGTTTGGAAAATAGTGTTATGGAAGGAAATGAAACCTTGAATGTCATGTTTTATCATGGGTTTCTCAACTACTTGAATGGAATGGATTTGGGAAATGATGTTGGAATGACCTTTCTTGAGTAACGTTTCCATGTGTTGGGAACTGATGATATCTATAGAACCAATTGTAATGACTTTTAATTTATAGTTGTGGCCTTCCTATTGGAATTTCATGGCTAAATAATTAAAATTCATGGTTATGGGGCCAAAAGTGTGTAACCATTCAACCCCAAGCACATTGTCATAACCACCCATGTGTAGGAATACAAAGAGGGGGGTTGAGTTAGTATGAACAATTTTACCACTTTTAATCACAATATATAAACTTCAACTTTATCAGGAGTATATGATCTATGATGACATTCAATATATCAATAATAATATAGCCATAATCAATACCATTCAACAACATCACATCAAATACACAATACACCATAATTTATTTGGAGACCCGAATGGGATGAAAGGATAGAATTATTTCTTATATATATCAAGATTACATTCATAGGAAGAACCAACTTCCAAATTCTCCAGAACCAAATGGAAGGAGGCGCCAATCCCCTATTATAGGATACAACCTGAAAGAAGTTGCAACTCCCTAATTTGCCAACTAAAAATTGATCTAGGTGGATATCCATGGCCACCTACCTATTCCAACTAGCTCATCTTGGCAATTTATCAGTTTGGTAGTTTTTTCCTAGTTTTTGGGTCTTGAACTTCTGGGGCCATATTGAGGCCCTAAACATCGTTTTTAGGGCTCACCATAATCAAACTATAGGAAGAGTCGGGGTTTGATGGTGTAATGTGTATTCCTCGAACATATATTTCCAACGAGATATCGTGCACCTAAAATGAAGATCACATGCAAAAGTTATGACCCTCGGAAGTTTATGTACCAACTTACCCCAACAAGGCCCACATGAATTTTAGTGCTTCATCTACTAAGGTTAGGTATTTGGATGTCTAGGTTTTTGGCATTCATGTTTATTGTAAAAATGATTTCAAAGCCTCATTATACTCATATTCTTGAGAATGAGTGTAGTTGTCACATCTCTTCTTAGAGACAATATATGACCATTCTAACGAGTTTGTTTCAATCTACATTTTATAGTTGCAACATATTTCTTATTTAATAGAAGTCAAGCTCTATTGTATCTCTGTTATTATTCATTGTGTCTTTGTGTTAATATTATAAATATGTTTTTTCATTTCATTCTTCTCATAAATATGGATCAGTGGTATCAAAGCAATTTTCTCCTTGTAATTTTTTAGTGCATGTCCCCAACAAGGTCAGGGTATAGAGAGTTTGTTCTTGATCTTGTTTCTCTTGAGGAAAACTGCTCTCGCACTCCCAACAAACCTTCCATGGTGGGAAAAAATAAACACAATGCGACATGAGATCCTTTCAAAAAATTTCTCAAGGAATCCATTGAGTGACAAAGGAATGATATGATGGACAACTTTGCACAAATCCTTCAATGATTTCTAATAAGAGACACATCTAGCTCATGTGGAGCCGCCACCCCCTTCAAGGTACAAATCAATTTTGATATTCCTATATTTTAAGGTCAAATAGATGAAGTTGTCGTAGATAAATGGTTAAACGTTCTAGAAGGATATTTATTTTCCACAACTTTTCTGATAGAGAAAATATTACATCTCTTCTCCTCAAGGTCATCCCCCATGTCAAATATTGGTGGGAGAATTTATGTGAAAAAAAACAAATAGAAGGATCCACATTATTTGCAGTTGCACCCACTTGGTTTTCCTTCAATGATGTTATTAAGGAACAATACTACCCTGTTGGAAGTTATGATGACTTGTATACAATATGGACCACACTATTGCAGGAAAGAGAACAAACAGTTCCAGAGTTCACCACTGTCTTCCATACCTTGTGCACCAAGTTGGGTGTCAAATATTCTAAGTGACATATAATGCTTGAGTACCGTGAATATATTCATAGATACATCTAGACATAAATGGATCTTTTGGACATCTCATCCTTGGGCACAACCTATCGATATGTTTTCAAAATCGAGTTGGAGCTTAAACAAAAGATGGAGAAGTTTGGGTCTAGGAACCCTACATAGCAGAAGCATAGAAAGGGAATCCCCAAACCATAGAATGAAGGGA
Source organism: Picea mariana (assembly GCA_032191745.1). Lineage (NCBI taxonomy): Eukaryota > Viridiplantae > Streptophyta > Pinopsida > Pinales > Pinaceae > Picea > Picea mariana. Next base: position 9,282 of record JASDQU011311042.1, on the reverse strand, counting down.
AAAGAAAAAATGGAAAACCTCGGCACAATTGGTCTAATCTACAAATAAAGAAGGACATTGGAAAGATGAAGAAAGAAACTAGAAAGTGGTGCGACTTCCATAAGAGCCCCTAGCATAACATTGTTGATTTATGCTCAAAGAATTCATTGGTTGTGCAGGTGAAATCTTATTAATTAGATGTGGGACCTGGGTTCTGGCTCAGAGTCAAAACCAGAAAAGGGGAGATGGATTATTGACAAGAAACCCAGTTCCACCATTTATGCCACCAAGTTCCAACCCAATGAACGTGATGAGCCAGGGGAAGACATGCTTCTCTTTCATTAATATATGTAGGTGAATGGTACTCCACTATACTTCATCATTGATAGTAGCAGCCAAAAGGACCTGATATCAACAGAGGTCATCAAGTGGTTGACCCTTCTGAAAATGCCGCACTCGCAACCATACACCATCGGATGGCTCTGCCAAGGAAGGGATCTTCACGTCAGCCAACAATGTTGCATGTCCTTTGGCATTAAGAACTTCAAAGATAAGGTATTGTGTGATTTCTCTCCCATTGAAGTTTGTGATGTTCTTTTGATCCAACCTTATTTATGGAAATGTCATGTTGCATATGAATCTAGGCCTAGCAATGTTATTATTTCTTTGGATAGGAAATTGTGCAGGATACCTGAGGTAGTCCCACCTACTACCATTTCCTTGATCTTTTCCAAGAAATTTAGGAATGTCTTCTCTCATATTGGGAATTTTGTCCTCTTTATGATTCGCTCTCGAAGTGAATGAAAGTTTGAAACCACATCCATGGCCTCCATGGTAGATATCTACACACAACAAAAGTAAGTGGATAAGGTCAGGAAAGAATACAAATACATATTCTCATCACCCACTGGGGTACCTCTATACTGTCAGGTAAAGAATTCAATCAATATAACCACCGACGCACTTCTACCCAATGGTCCAGTCTATCACTGCTCTTTGTTAGAAAATGAGGAGATCAAGCATCAGATCCAAGAATTTCTCCAAAAGGGGCACTATTGACCCATCTCATCACCATGTGGAAGCAAAATCGTGCTTGTGCATAATAAATAGAAGACCAAGAGAATATACATCGATTAACGAGCCCTAAATAAAATCACAGTCAGGAGCCAGTATGTGATTCTTTGAATCGATGATATCCTTGACAAACTCAAGGGGGTCATATACTTCAGTAAGATTGATCTAAATTTTGTTTACCATTAGGTCCCATTATAGAAAACAGGTGTATGGAAAACTTCATTCAAGTCCAAAGAAGGTCTCTTCGAATGGTTGATCTTGTCCATTTTTTTGATGAATTCCCCAACAAGTTTAATGAGGGTGATGGAAGATGTATTCCATCCTTTCACCAATTATTTTTTTTTGGTGTATATTGATGACATCCTCATCTACAACAAGAATTGGGAGCAACACTTGCATCATATTCAGTAGGTTATGCACACTCTGTGACAAAACAAGCTATATGCAATATTTGAAAAAATGCTCCTTCGGCATGGAAAAGGTCCAGTACATAGGTTACATTGTTTATGAGCATGGGGTGCATGTTGATCCCACAAATATCAGGTCATTTGTGACTATCCATGTAACACCCCAAGACTGAGCCCCAGTTGTAAATGTGAATATGTTTTATAGGTTGGTGAGCTAGGTTATTATAAGCCAAAAAGCTTATGTGATTATTAGGCTGGAGAGACTAGATGCTAAAGGCCATTGAACCTATTTTTTTATATGTAAACACTCATATCATTAATAAAATACATCATTGTGTGTAGAACAACTATGATAAAAGAGTATGGGGGACTAAACTCCACTAGGAAGGGAAAGGGGGGAGGGGCTAAGAGACTAGAAAGGGGGCTAAGATAGAGGGTCTAATGCCAAAGGAATATTACAGTATTATTCCTAAAAACTAAGGTATGGATATAGATTATGTTTACCTAATTTCTTATGGGAAGAGAATGAAATACAACTGGAGAGAAACAAGCTCCTGGAAGGCCATGTGTCATCAAAGGCGCATGCAAATAAATGTGGTGGATTCACCATTCATTGGGATGATTCTTCCCATTCACGATTCACTTCACGCTCTCCATTAGTCTTACCTCTCGATCCTGCACGAAATCCTTCAGCCATACCCCATACTTTTCCTGTTATCAGCAGTATCGTACCCTTATTGTGATGAGGAATGCACTAGAACCTTCCTGATAATAACAATGCATCTGTAAACTACCTGTAAGTTGTTGATGTATTTACCTAAACCTTACCTAAACTTTGTTGTTGCCATCACTTGTACTTGTACCTTGTTGAATTATGCGTGGAATTGAAGAGGCGAGTTGTCAATATCGTGAGAAACTCTCTCCAGGTGAGAGAATTTGTGGGAATTGATTTCCTGAGGGAGCCCAACTGCAACTACAGTGCTCTGAGACTTCATCTCCAACCTATTGTTGAATCCATGGAAGGGAAGTGGGGCAGCCAAAGGAATGTTGAGTAGAGAAGGGGAACACTTCCTAGGGTGGGACAGGCATGTGGGGAATGAAAGGTTGTAGGATATTAGTTTGAGTTGGCACTTGGGACTAAATCCTTCATGTTTCCTATGTAGCATCATCCCGATTATAAATCCCTTACTCGGGTGGAGTTTAGTCCCAGCTTGGGGGTGACCCGCTGCTGAGAGTTCTGAGTAGCATGTTCTAAAGCTGGGAGGATCATGGAAGGTCTGCACACAGTTGGTGGTATTATATCAAAGATAAGTATCAATTATGTTTTAGTTACATGTTGCATATTTATACATGTGTTTATGTTTATGGGTTTTTCCTATGTATGATGCATGCATATTTTTCCTATTATTTCAGCATGAATCTATGTATTTGCATAATATATTTGTTTTTTTAAAGTTTTATATATATACAGATGGAATGAAATTATTTTTATGTGGCATAGACCAATGGTCTGAGGCTGGGGATGTTACAATATGGTATCAGAGCAATGTGACTCAACCTGGGTGGTCGAGTGTGTTACAATTTGGTATCAAAGCGATGTGACCCAACCTAAGTGGACGGGTGTGTTATAATTTGGTATTAGAGCTCCAGTTTCCAACACTGAGCTTGGATGGGCCAAGAAAGTTGAAATGATTCACTTGCATGGAATTGGGTAAAAGCCTTAATTTTTGTTGTTAAATTCTAGGAAAATTGGAGGCAATTGGCCAAAGTGGTGAAATATTCATAATTTAATATTGGTTCAGGTAAATTTCGACCTAGGATTGGTCAAATTTGAATCTCAAGGACTGTGTAGGCGACTTATTAAGTCCCCAAAAGAAGAAAAATATCCTTTTGAGAAGGATAATGGATGCGATTTTCTTGGGAAAGGTATGAATCCTTCCCATTCATTGGATATGGAGGAGGAGCATGGAGGTTTAACCTTCAAGTCATTCAAACTTTTCTGTTTCAGTGTTTTTTTTTACTTTTTGAAGAAAAGGAGGTAAAAACCTCCAAGCTCCAAAATCCCAGAGTGAATCTACATCATATATCACTGGGAGGAGTACGTGACCATTGGATTAGCCATGGAATAAATGTAAGCAGTAGATCTCATGCTTTGGCGGTTCGACACTCTGAGATTTCTTATTCCTTGTGTTTCTAGAAGGATAATTTCCCTGAAGTCTGAAAGTCCAAAGCTAATCTGGATCGTTCATGGTTGGGGACACGTGTCCAAATATTAGCGAGTATTCAAAAGTTTGGCGTTTGGGAGATTTTTTTTGTTATGCTAAGAATTTCTTCGAAGGCCGATGCTCGAGAGCCCCAAAGTAGTGAAGCTTCATAGAGATATGATTCGAGAGTTTTCCAATTTGGTGTTCAACAATTTTGTAGTGTTATGTTCAGAAGTTCCCCAAAGCCTGAAGTTTCAAAGTCCCAGAGCACTGTAGTCCAGAAGCTCCGGGGAGCACCTGTTCGAGAGTTCATAATTTTGACATTCAGGATATTTTTTGTGTTATGCTAAGAAGTTTTCTAAATCCCGAAGCTATGGAGTGCCGAAGTAGTAAAGCTTCGAAGAGCGATGGTTCAGGAGTTCTCCAGTTTGATGTTCAGGTTTTTTGAAGTGTTTTGGTCTGAGATCCTCTAAATCCTGGAGACTCGAATTCCTATAACATCGGAGTGATGTGGCATTTTGATGTCACCTAGGGTGATGTCAACCCATATTATGTGTTCCACATGTCATCCTGATTCATTTTTTTCACAAACCTTTTGTGCCAATTGGAACTTGACATGTGTCACCCATCGATTGGGCCACATGTCATATCTATATTTTTACATGTATAACCCCTTGGTGCATATTTTCTAATGAGACCCCAGAATTTCATAAAGTTGGCATTCAGGGAAATTGGTGTATGTTGTTGTAAGATCCTCTGAATTCTGAAGCTCAAGAGCACCAGAGTAACAATTCTCTAAAAATCCTCTTAGGGAGTTTGCTAGTTCGATGTTCGGGAGAATTTAAGGTGAAATGTTGTAAGAGCTTCCCAAGCCCAAATTTATGAATCTTTGAAAAACACATTGTGGCTAAGCATCTGGTCCTAGCCGTGGTCTTATGAGGTTTCCACTGAAGTAAAGGAGCTAGAACCTAGATTTTTTTTTTTTTAAGGTCGAAAGGGGCTAAAAGAAGTAGTTTCTGGGGTTATGATTTGTACATACCTGCACCTAAATAAGTAAATAGTGAATGTATACTTTATGAGAGGAACCATACAAGTCTAAGAGATAATTAGGCTATGAAGAAAAAGAACAGTTGTACATGGATTACCTCCTAGGAAGGACAATTTTCAAATATCCATAACTTTCTGCTCAAGAATCAGAATTGAGAATGGAAGAAGGAATTGGAAAGGTATTGAATAGAAGAATATCACTACTCACTTATAAAATTGATCTGGGTAGGAAATTTTCATGAAAATTGGAAGAAATAATTATGATGCATTATGGAACTAGAATTGAGAATAATTTCCTGAATTTGTTGAATCAATCGGCCTAACAAGTTCTGTTGGTTACACATTTTGTAGAGTTAACATCTGTTATCTTAGAACATGATCAACATAGAGTGCATATGGATGGAATATATGTAGGGTGCATACGGCCAGGAAAATGAGAACAAAGGGATGGAAGTCCAGATGGTTATTGAAGGTTAAATCTCAAATGGACATGGAGAAGGAAAGGAAGAAAGCATGAACTTGGTAGAGACCATTAAAATTTTCAAAAGGATGTCCGATGTCATAAAGCTAATAATGAAAGGATTATGAAATCCAAGGATTAGTAGGACTTCAACATAAATTTAGTGCAAAGCTTGGACAAAATAGAAAAAAATATTGATAAGGATATTGACTCAAGCAAATCAAGAAGTCACAGGTTCACTGATGAGAAAGGAAAAACAAGAAGTTCTGGAAGACATCACCATCACTCCCCAAGGAATTCCAATAGGAGAGAAACTAGTAGCTCAATTCCATCCCCTATCAGGAAGCATAATAAAATGTTTCGAGTGGATGAGCTACAAGGAGAAATGAACAAAATAAAACCTCCTACATTTTATGGCGAGCATAAGGAGGATGAAGATGCAGAGACATGGTTGTTAGGCATGAGAAATTATTTTCAATTGCATAATTAATCTTCATACACTGAAGGAAGGATTTCCATCTATCAGCTCAAGGGAAAGGTTTCCATCTGGTGGGACCATTTTTTGCAGGTAAAACACATTAAAAGGGAAAATTTTACTTGGAAGGAATTCAATAAGTATTTTCAAAAGAAATACTTGACTAATAGATACTACGACAAGAAAATGAAGGAGTTATTTGAACTCAAACTTGGGAGTATGACCATAGATGAATATGAAACAAGGTTTTTAGAACCTCTAAAGTATGTTTCTTTCATCAGGGATGAGATAGTTAATATTCAGAGGTATTTGAGTGGGCTTCCATCATTCATTAGTGACAAGATACAATATGATGATCCCCAAACATTGGAGGAGACCATAAGGAGAGATAAATTCCTTTATGATCAACGTAAAGGAAGGAATTCTTTCCAAAATCTTGGGAAGACAAGAAGAGGTAAAATATGGAACAAAAGAAGGAAGGGAATAAACCACCATTCTTCAGAAATAGTCGTCATAGACAACCAACTTCTAGAGAACCCAAAATAATTTAGACAGGGGGGGAAAAGGCCAAGGAAGACACATATTCAATGGTGGGTTTGTAAGGGATATCATATGTATAGAGATTGTCCTAAGAGAGTTGAAAAAGTGAGCACTATTCACAATGTACAACAAGCTAAAATAGTGGAGGACATTGGCATAAGTGTACCTAGGATCTATGCATCATTGGACAACATGAAAAAAGAGTTTCAGTCAGGTAAGATTGAAGTGGAAGGTAAGATCAAGAACCAAACCATTGTTATTTTAATTTATTTAGGATCTATTCATAGTTATATAGATCCTAATATGGTGGAAATATTTCATTTTCCAAGAAGCAAGCATGTAAAACCTTGGTTGGTGCCACTGGCTACCAGAGCCAAAAGAAAAATTAATGAGATAGTTAAATCATGTCCAATGGACATAAATGGGCTGAGCACCAAGGAAGATTTGAATATCTTTACTTTAGGTTGTTATTCCTTTCTAATTGGTATGGATTGGTTGGAAAAACACCATGCTATCCTAGATTGTTATAATAAGGAATTTAATTGATGGGATTGAGAAGGGAACCTAAGGACAATACAGGGAATTTCCAGTGACCTAGAAGATGGTTTTAAGGAAGCTACTTGGAGAGTATAAATAAGAGGCAAGGATATCTAATTTTAAACACACTTGAGCATATTGAATATATATATTTTTCTAAGGTAACCAAGGATATCTAAGATGAAATTATGAGGAAATGTGAATAAAAGAAGGACGAAATGCAAGGAAGGATAAATTATTTTGATGGGGCTTTCTAAGGTATGTTATTTACAGGTCATATCACCATTTTTGCTATAAGGTTTTTTCTATAATGTTTCAAACCATGAAATTGATATTCCATTGAGAAAACATATCCAAGTATCCATGGTAAAAAATTCTACTTGTAGGTCATTGTATTTTTGGATTTACACTCCCTGGAAAATAGGGTTTGTGGCTAGTCCTGAAACTAGTCAAAAATAGGTGTTTCAGGTAAAGACATCATAACTTCTTCATAATAGATCCAAACTCAGTGAAAAAAAATGTGTTGGTTAAGGAATAGTCTATAGTATTCTTTTTAATAGTTTCATATCATTTAAAAAAATATTCCATGCAGGTCACTCTCTACAAGGTTGCTCTCTAGAATAATCCAGAATTCAACAAGGTATGCCATTTTTGTTATAAATCCTTTTCTGAGAGGTTCCAAGTAGTGAAACTTGGAAGAATTGCATAAAACCCACTGAAGAAAATTTTATATCAGTTTTAGATATTTATACATTACAAGTACAAAGGTATGATTACTTCATGTTAGGGTTGTTGACTAATCCAAAACTAGGCATGTGAGACTAAAGAAATGTTTGATGAAAATGCTAGTTTCTTCTTGTTAAAGTTAAGGAAGGTTTGCAAGAATGTGATAATATACACCAGGTCTATTACAGAGCTAAAAATCATATTTGGATGATGAAATTGATGAGGTATTTTGGTTGGGGTACATGTTGAGTACATGGTTGAGACAGGTAGTTGATGAGTTGGCACATACATGAGTTGTATAGTTGATGATGTTAATACATATTGATGAGTCACAGTTGATAAGTAGTTGACACATGATAGGTACATACTTGGTACATGGTTGGATGCACTTATTTATGGTACAGGTTGATTATAGGTTATTTGGTACATGTTGGTGCATGGTTGATGCAGTTGTTTATGGTACAAGTTGATTACAAGTTGAGGTAGAGGTTGATGCATGGTTCAGATTTATTGGTACAGGTTTATAGTTCTATATATCACAGTTATAGGTTGACAGTGGTTCCATCATTCTACTTCTACTCCAGGGTGGCAGGACGGGGCAAGGACAGGTGGTTGTAGCCACCTTTCGGTTGTAGCTAGAGAACATAGCGGGTTGTAGCCTGGGAATATAGGGAGTTGGAGCCTCCTTCCAGTTGCAGCTGGAAAACAAAGAAAGTTGGTGCTTCCAATGAATGTAATTCTTCAAGACATATACGAAAAAACATTATGTGGCTTTCTCCCAATTTGGGTTTTCACGTAAAACACTGGTGTACTGTGTATGTGTGTGATTGTTANAAAAGGATTATAATTTCACTATTACTGATTCACCCCCCCCCCCCTCTCAGTAATCCAACAATTGGTATCAGAGCCAGGTTCCTTCAAAAATCAGTTTAACCACTGAAAGGTAGATCATGGAGAGTACCAACTCATACAAAAATGGAATACCATAGTTTGATGGATAGAAGCATGTTTTTTGGAGCATAAGGATGAGGACATATATACAGGCACAGGGATTTCAAGTTTGGAAATCAATTGTAGATGGATACACAACACCAACAGTTCCACCAACAAATTACAAAGCAACAAAACTCAATGAGAATAATTCCAAAGCCACAAATGCACTTTTGAACGGTCTCAATGATACAACATTCACCAAATTTTCACACTATAAATACACTAAAGAGATTTGGGACAAGCTTCAAAATATTTATGAAGGAGATAAAAAAGTCAAAGCAGAAAATCTTTAGACTTACAGAGGTCATTTCAAACAACTAAAAATTAAGGAAGATGAAGATATCACAGCCTACTTCTTACGAGTCAATGAAATAGTGAATGCAATCATAGGATTGAGAGAAGAAATTGAAGAATCTGTAATTGTTCAAAAGACACTAAGATCTCTTCCTATGAGATTCAACCCTAATATATCAGCACTAGAAGAAAGATCAGATCTGGTCTCAATAAGCATGGATGAGCTACATGGAATCTTCACAGAATATGAAATGAGAACTAAGCAGGAAAATCGAGATGTAAAAGAAGCAGCCTTAAAGGAATCCAAAAGATCAAAGAAAAAGAAAAAGGAACAAGAATAATATAGCAGCAGCAGTGACGCCTCGGAATATAATGAAGAAGTGGCCAATTTCGTCAAAAGACTGAACAAGGGAACTAATGACAGGTATAGAGGTAAGCTCCCTTTAATTTGTTTTAATTTTGATGGTATTGGTCATTTTGCTAACAAATGTCCTCATAAGAAAAAGAGAAATGATGAAGGTTACTCAAAAGGAAAACACACATATA
>JASDQU011311041.1:14982-25117 GCA_032191745.1 Picea mariana | reverse complement strand
GCATTTTCATGTTTTATTTGTATACTTGAGTTTTCTTTTGAATCTCATGATTCAAAATTGCTTTAAATCTATTTGGAATGTTTAGCGATGAGCACTCTGTATATTCCTTTCATATGTAAACAATGCATAAATTGCATAGAACTATGAAAGAGTGTGTTGAGGCCAACTGACTCGGGGAGGACTTGGGGGCTCTAAATTTGATTTATTCCTAGCATCTTGGGGAATGGGCATATTATTATTGTGGCACATGCTTCGACATAAGCAGTTCTCTTGGGTGATTTGAAGTTCTTTGATTGATTTGCCTATTTGAATGTGCCTAAAGGCGATGCTTTATTAATTGGTTAACTGGTAGTATTTACTATTTCCTTAATATCTTTCATTGAATGAATTAATCTTTCCATCCACTCGTGCTAGTTATGAATGACCCCTTCATTGTCTGGATTGCATAGTTAGTTCGTCATGGTGGCTTGTGTTACTCATTGCTTCATTGAGATCCTTTATTGATGATTGGGATGATCTTGGCTCGTTGCTTCACATCGCTTTGTTCTTGTATAGGCAAGGATCACTAAGCAATTGACAAGTTTTTGACTACCAAAGATGTAGTTCGCTTGTTTGAGTGTGCAATTTTGTGTGACCTTGGGTTCTTGCATTGTTTCCTTGACGATTATCACTCTGAATCGAATTGTTTTCATTAAGTTGCTCTTACGCTGTTTCGTTAAGTTGCCCTAAGTAATGAGATATACAACATCACAATATAATCCATGGACTTGGGCGAAGAGCTTCTCAAGACACCTCCTCATGCACTTGCATCCTTTGGTTGTAAACTATATGTATTAAGTTTTAATGCTTGTCTCTTGAAGTGTTGGTTTTCATCAAAAGAGAACATAGGCTAATGCTCCCCCCTTATTTTTTCTTACTTCTTTCATGAGAATCTCTCATTCACCAAATGGTAAACATTTAGCTTGATTCATGCTTTAGGCCATTGATTTGTTGCATGTGAAGGTTGATGAGCATGGAAGACATTGTAGGGGCTTAATTGTCCATGCTTGATATCGTTAGGTTTGTGTGGAGGTTTTTTCTTCACTTGCTCTCAAGGTATGCAAAGGGACAATGACGATGTGCCTCCGCTTAAAGGGCATTATAGATGAAATTATGAGAATAATTTGAACATACTTGTTTGAAAGTTGATATTGTGTTGCACATAAATTGATGGTTCTTTGATATTTTTACGAGTTCAAGGGAGTGGTGGGCCAATTTTGATGATATTTGAAATCCTTGGGATTACTTGTGCATTGATCAATGTAATGTGCTCAAACATTTTGTTGTCAGGGGCATTAATGAAATCTTCTTGCTCATATTCAATTTACCTTGATGTTAATATTGTCGTTGCTTGTTATATCTGCAACATGAATTATTTCACTTAATTGCATGTTAATCATATGCATGAAGTAGTGCAAATAGCTTTTTGCTTAAATAGTTAAACACACGATGAGCAATGAACAACAATGGTGGATTTATTAACCTTATTGTAAGTATTGTGTAAATGATTTTAATCTAATGGCTTGATCTTTGACTCTAATTGGAGGTTTGAATTGACAACTTGTTTTATTAACGTTAAGTGTGGTTAGTTCTAAGTCATTCTATCTTGAGAGGGCCTTGTAAAATGTCTTGGTTGAAATATACATGATTAATTGAAAATATTCTTTTGACTTATGTGTGGAAGATTTTTAAATAATTTATATAATTGACATATTTTGTATATGCAAGTATTTGATGGTCAATTTTCTAAGGCATGACATTCAAGGCATACATGAACTTTCATCATATTCATGAATGTTTTCACGACCATGTTACATGAGCAGTACTCATATGCAACATCACTTAGGGTGGACATGCATGATCATAGGTGATTAATGCTTATAGAACAATTAATGTAGTCTCGTTCGCCACATCTATCATCATACTTATGGAAGATAACCTATCATATTATGCATTATAATGTTGAAGTCTAATCAATGCATGAAAGTGTGTATTGTAGTTAATGAGTTAGCTTGGAAGTTAGCTCTCTGTCATTGCAACAACAAGAGTCAAGGTCGACATCGAGGATGTTATTGTTAAGAGTAAAAGTGACAATAGTGAGTATATGCAAATGGTGTTACGAGGTTTTTGTCTATTCTCAGATACGATGCAAAAATTTGGTGACAACCCATAGTGATGTATGAATGATTATTATGAACAATACATTGCTTRGTGTTCGTGCGAGTGCATGGGAAATTGCACAATGGGATTCTTGAGATAGTCCGCGACYTAGCAGAACGACYGAGGATACAAGCATTCCAAGGAAGAGAAGGCGAAAATAGTAGATTGAGGATATATCGATGATGATGATTTAAATARTGTGACATCTGGATCATAATTGTTATAGCCTCTGATTGTTACAAATGATCACTAATTTGAATTATAAAGAGTTCCAACCAATTTTGAAGGCATGTTTGAATGTGTTAGTTAATACCAGGGTYGATATAGAGCATTGGTTTATTCCCTATGGAAAATTATAACATGGCRATTTGATYGGATCAAAGAATATACAACTAAGATGGAGTGGCAATGTTGAGTTGCCAAGATTATTGAAGTGGCACTCCATACGAGGGTCACACTTTGGCATGTGGGGATCGTTCGTGCAAAGTTTCAAGCTTTCACCAAATTCGAATTTGTATCCCTATAAGATGTTGAACTAAGATGTTTGGGATCACAAGTCATGATGGAAGTAATAGAATCAATTAAGATCCCCATCAATATAAAAAACGATGTTTAAGGTTTTTCCCATCAATGAGCTATTTTCCACTTCATGTTTTAAAAGGGGTATCAAAGGAATAGTGGGATATGTTATCTAGCTAGGTGTTGGAAAGCTATTAGTGTCCTTTATTCGTCCAAATGAAATATAGTTCCAACTTAGGAATGATTTACACATTTATGTAGCAAAATAGCCAAGGGACCATTTCTAATGATATGGAATTGCTTTTGTGAATGAGTTTCTCGTTAGATTTCCTTATGATCAAGTTTGTTTGGAAATTGTTGATGATGATTAACACCTTGTACTTTATTTGTGGCTTCACATGTGATTTGAAGTAGTGGTTTCCTTAGTGATGAGAGTGACAGKTCYCGAAGATAAGTTCGAGTGATGAGAGTAGTTTTAGAAGATGAATGATATAAAATGCACGAGAAGCTTCCTCTTGGAGTGTTTTTCTTGGCTGCTCTTTTATAAAATTAAAYGACTTTTTGGCATGACTTGCTATACTGAACTTGGAATTAATGTTCTTGGTATGGCAACTCCCCATGSACAAAGTAAAATTGCTCACCTCAAGGGCCACAATTTTGTGCCTTAGCATTTTGAACCCAACAACTCTCCAACTCTACRATCTTCCCAGAATTTCATCATGCTACATTTGGTTCTTCAAATTAGCAATTTTAATGTGTTGAGACAAGTGTTGCTTTGTGGTTTAAGTTTATTTTTTTGGAAAACAACTTAGTGGAAGTGGATTGCTCACCTCGAAGGTCTGCTAATCTTCCTACTTAGTGAATCAAGGCAAGAAAATCGAATCTTTCACCTTAGAGGTTAAAAACCCTCTCAAACTCAACGATTTACCATAGGGAATCTAACTTATTGAAAATTTCTATTTTTGGAATCTAACGATTTACACATTTAGCTTCTAATTTCAATGAAACTATTCCTAGCAAGCAAGTTGTTGGCTTTGGAGGGTAGCAAGCTTTTCCTACTCAAGGAATTGACCCCTAGAGCCTCTAGCTTAGTGATTTGGCTTCTCATGTGCAATTTCCCACCTCAGAGTCTAGTGTTTCGACCATAATTACTTTGCCCAATGATATAACCTTCTATTTTTTTTCTTTTTGGATGAGAAACCTTCCACAAATGAAAATGCTAAGTTAGGGAATGCTTGTATGCCGAGATAGATCAATATTATTTATAACTTCCTTTGGTGGTAAATTGCATCATTCATTGTCTTTCATTCGCACCAATCAAGTTGCTTTAGCTTTCTTAGCTATAGAAGAGAGTTTCCATTGGTTTCCATTGTTCTCTAGTGTTCACGAAATTCCCAAAGTTGTTCCAACTTGTACAAAGGCCACTTTACTCAATCATGTTAATTGACATTGCTCTTTGGTCTTCAAGGAGTGATTCTCTCACTAAATTTTACCTCAGTTGTTGCTACATACTTTTAGCACTTCAAAAAATCTAAACCATGCGACTGTCTTTGTTGTAGATCAATTTCTTGCCCCAAACAATTAAACATGGTCCCTTGGTCTCTGGGTAGCCCATATCTCTCATTAAAAAAATGCTTTGAAGTTTTGTTGTCATCACCAAGCATTCAAGACATGTAGAGATCAATTCTTCAAGGAACAATAGTACTTCCATTCGAGAGAAGAAGCAATGATCCATTCAATGCATGGGGGCATGTATTGGACTGATAATTATTGTTTCTAACCTTAAGAGAACTAATACAAGCACCACATGATTCTTTGCATTATAACTATTCATGGCTTTTGTAGCATGAAATTATCTTATTTTATCTTATCGTATGTCAACTACTTGGGATCATTTTCCTATGAGACCATATGGGATAGATTCATTGGTATTAACAATGAATCAATGTTTCATACATTTACTAAATTGAAAGATCCTTCTCTTTGTCCCATTTAGTGTTGGATTGTGTTTTATTTTGTTCAACAAGTGGAATGAACAAAAATAGCTTATTTGCTACTAGAGAAAAGGGAAGCTAGTTCCATTTCTTATTAATTAACAAAATAAAATGAAGATTTTTGATAGTGGGAAGAACAATGTTTGAGGCTTTATGAATTAATCATCCACAATTTAAACACTCCAATGGTGGAAGAATGAGATGCATTGCATCTCCAATATGGGAAATTCATTGAGGGATTCTATAAGTCCCTTGATTGTCGAAAGGTTTAGCATGGAAGTGGAAATAAGGATGTGATGTCGTTGTTGATGACTATGAAGATGACATTGTTGAATGTGATGATAAGCTAGGCCACTATAGCCTTGTTTCTCAAGTCCGAACATGGTGATAATGACTATAATATGGAAGAACAACCTCCAAAACAAGTGTTCATGAGGATGATGGTGAATGTGAATAAAGAATTGTGTATCGACGAGTGCTTTAGGAACTTGAGAGGAAAGCAGTGTTTTAAACTCCAACTAATGATGAACCTCAAAGATAATATTTTGGTCTTATAAAGTGAATATTTTCCCTACTGTCAAGAAGAAACAAGAACATTTGTCAATCATCCATGAAGTAATGGGCTTTGTGGTAGCTCTTCGATGTCATATTTTTAGGTCAAACAACACTTTTTTTGGGTAGATATCACACAAGCATGGAATGGTGCATGCATGTTGTAGTGTAGAGGGGCCAAGATATTGATTTCTCTATTTTAGACTTTCGATGCAATAATTGCAAGATATTTATTAGGGTTGTAGGCATTCATAGTCCTCAGGACTTAAACTTATCCCGTCTCATCTTATTTTTGGCAAGGCTTCCTTGCAATGATTTAATATCAAGTAGTAGAGCGAGTTTTCCCTTCAAAGCTACCATAAAGGTAGATTTGAAAAGTGAGGGAATGTGTTGTTACATAATCAAAATTCAAGGGTATTATCCATCTCTTTTGAGCAAGGTCAAGGCCAAAGTGAAGGTGGATGAAGAAAAACCACGTACCATGTTAAAATGGATCCAAAGAGCTATGCAAATCACATAAAATACACCTAGAACTTTCGAGTTTGAAAATCTCTACAAGTTGTAGAGTTATGCAAGCGCTTCACCTATCATGCAGCCTTCGAGTTCTACACATATGTTAGATCTCAGGGTTGCATTTGGTTTTTTCATTGTAGAATATTACTTAAAAAAGCTTGATGAGAAGACACATATATATGTAACTTTGGAATGATTCTTCTAGAGTTAATATCAATAGGGAGCTGAGTTATGTGGGCAAGGCCATTCATTTTATTCAAGCACTTTTAGACCTAGCTTTTGAAGAAGCTTATGACATGGATGCGGTGAAGAAATATTTGTAAACAAAGGATTTAAAGGAAGTACAACATGGGCATGAATGAGAGCATGATTAGTTGAATGAGATTGTGGACTTTGTTCTCACTTTTCTCTCTTCCATCCATTTCATTTTTGCATTTTTATTCTATATAAACTCTCAAAATTAAACTAGTTATTTTCCTCTTGTATTATGATCTGGTTAATAAGCAATCAAGACTTGCTAAGACAATGTCTATCCTTTGTACTCTATCTTTATTTTATTATCTTGTTCTTACAAAGGATTTTTTGTGCAGAGGATTGTATGAAGGAAGAAGATTTGGTTGTGAAAGGAAGACGTGGAAAGGTTAAGGAAAATGAATGCTTCCAATGGTGAATCAATGGTCGTAAATATTTTAAAAATGTTTGAAATCTCTTCTCAAAAATCTAGAACAATGACTTCTTTGGAAGTGAAGATCATAATCAACATATAACACAAGTTGGATCTCGAAGGTGGCTAAATGGTTTTCAACAATTTGGAATGCCATGTTTTTTATTCAAGCCCTCGTTGATTAACTTATAACATGGGTGAGATGAAGAATTATATGTAAACATGATGTTTAAAGGAGGTAGATCATGAATGCATGGGGTAACTAGAACATAAGTGATTTAATGGAGGAAGAAGATTAGCAAGGAGAGATGTCAAGTACACTAGACATGCAAAAGGAAGAGATGATCACCAACTAGGCTTATGACAAAGAAATATGTAATGGAAAATGTGATGAAAGTCACTTGAGCTAAGTAGCAAGTGTGAAGATAATGCAACACCTAGCCAAGTGCAAATACATAGTGATTATATTCAAAGGTTTGAAAGTGTGTGGAGGAGAGAGAAATAAGACACCTAATAATGGGAACACATATCATTGTGTTTGATTGTCTAATGAAGCCTCCTATGTGGGGAAAACATTGTAATTTTTTAATTTCATAAATTACTTATTCTTTCCATTACATTGAACAATGACGTGAGAGTTAGACAAATTGAAATGAGGCAAGAGATAGAAAATGGAAAGGCGTCCAAGAAGCTCAAATGTCACTTAGGGTAGATGACGAGTTATAGAAGTTGGAAGGAAAAGGGCCACAAATAAATTTATAAAATGAATCATTGACCCCAAGCAAAGGGTTCTTTGTTTGACATTGTAAGCTATCTTTGTATGTTAATAAAGAGACCACTCTTAACCAATGTTACAATGTTCTTGCAGAACTATGATTGGTTGTTGACTATTATCTCAGTTTTCTTAGTTCTCATGGTGTTTGTGGGCATTGATATTTTAACTTGTGCATTGTCCTCTCATTTGTAGTGCTTATTCTTACTTATCTTTTGCTTGCTATTAATTGATATGACACATAGAGTGTCTCAATAGTGAGTGGACTATTATTGTTTGCTTAGAGTCTCCAATTTTGCATAAGAATGAGTTAGTAGACTATTTTTCCAAGCACTATATGCCTAATCTTGTTTCATTTCATCTTGTTGGAATTGTGATAGGAAGATGCTCTTTGTAGTTGGATCATTCCACTTTGGAGGGAGTCACGAGGGTTTGGTTTGGGTTTATTTCTAGTGGGAGTGGTGGATTATTCTCCCTACAATTGGTTCCACTGTCAACTCTTGTTACATCTCTTAGCTAGGATTAATTTAGATCCCTTTCACATTGTATTGTTGCATTTCATTGAAACTCATATAAACTTAGAATATGGAAACCAAGCCATGTTTGATGGACTTTTTGGATTTTCCTATCTTGGATACTAACATGTCATAAGAGTTATAAGTCCCTTGCATTACACTTTATGTATTTTCTAAGAAACTTGATGCTTTTGTGGTGACAATGTTATGGGACACAACCCATCCATGAGGTAAAGGGTGATGTCCAAGAGGGAGAAGGGGAAAATATTGTAAAGGTTTCCCTTTTTCTCATTGACAATATTAATTTTCATGAAAGGAATGAGTGCGACAATGTTGAACATAGAGTTGAATATTTTACTCGTAAAGGATCTCCATCCATGCTTTTCAATGGGCACTGTATTACACGAAAGAAACAACCACAACTTTTGGAAGGTGTGATTCATTATATGGAACAATGTCCCATAGATAAAAAAAAGGTAAGGTTGACTCATACAAAGAGGTAATCATGATTATCAATGGTTAAAAACAATCTAGCAAACATGATGATCATATAATTGAATTATCCTCGAACTCTTTTCATGCTTATGAGAGTGGTGTTTATGATATCATTGCGTGTTGGATGGAATCCACATTTGTTGAAATGATTTAACAAAATGTCTTTGTACTTTTTCCCTTGAATTATCATTGCTATTTAAAGTCTACCAAGTTGTTTGTCCAAAGTGCATCTTGTCCACAAATCAAACATGAAAAGTAAAATGTGGGGTTGTCCACAATTCAGCCATCGAAGCTCTGATACCATGTGAAAATTCCAGGTCCTATCAACTTGCTTTCTTGGTCTGTCTTTGACCAAAGAAAGGCTCTAAGTTTCAACTGTCAGGTAATATATTTTCTGCTATTTTATATCAACAAATAGTCCAAAAGTATTTTGCTGATTTGTTACGGTTATGTTCTCAATTTAGGTGCTCTAGCATGTCGTTTTTGTCACAGAAAATTGGTACATGCATCTCAAATAAACATAACACACCTAATACATCGTTTACTGTTGAAAATGAACAAATCTAAGAGACTGATACATGCATTTGTAGACACATGTATTTTTGGTCAATATGACCCTGGATAAAACCCCCTCGGGGAAAACCAGTTTGGAATATGTGTGTATATATGAGGAAAGAAGAAGAAGGGTTATAGTAAACAAAATATATGAAATAACCCAATACAATAGAAACTCCAAATGAGTTGATATACAAGCCCTAAATCAACAGATGCGCCCCAGAATGGTGCGCCCCTCATGCACACTGCCAGAACCACTGAATCTGCTCCAACTGCCAACTGTGAGCTTAGATCTGGAAACCCCCCCACAAAAATGAAGCTATGCTGAATGGAAACCCTCTACAACTGATCTCATTACAATCTGTTGGCTAGATATCCTACCAGGTACGAATCAACCTCCAAATCTAATGCACCCCTCTCAGAAGTAGAATAGCTCCAGTAAATAAACAAGGCAAGTAGCTCCAAGCCTCCATGAATGAAAGCAAGCGACCTCCCTCAAGCATCCTCAAAAAACTGACCTCATCTCCATCCTCCAAGAGCTCCTCTCTCAACAAGAAAATGACCAAATGAAGAATGCACCCTCCTTCACCCTTTGCGCCCCTCTTTGACTCTCAAAAGGAAACCTAAAATATGAAGGGTTGAGATCATCTCATATCCCATCTAATCGATGGTTGAGATCTCCCCATTCATATTTAAGTCAATAACCCACTTTGGGTTAAGTTTTCTAAGTCAACTTATGTCTCTAATTCACCCCTTTGAATTAATAATCACTTTTAGGCCAAAAGCGACTAAATTTCACTTTAACCAAAGTCAAAGTGAAATTAGACAAAAGTACAAGGTACAAAGTGTAATGTCCTTCCCTCATGTGCTAAGGAGGTAATAAGCACACGGGGAACACCTCCCATGGTACAAAACTCAACACTCCCTCTTACCGAGGAAGGTGTTCCTCACCAAGCCCATCTTGTCTTTGAAGTATACATGTTTGCCTCGTGGCAGGGCCTTGGTGAGAATATTTGCTACCTGGTCATCTGTAGATATATACTGCATTTGAATTGCCCCTCTTTGAGCCCAGTCATGAATGAAGTGGTACCTGATCTCAATATGCTTCGATCGGTCATGAAACATTGGATTCTTAGAGTTTTATGCAACTTTGATTATAACAGTGAATGACAGTCAGAGACATCTCCTGACCGAATAAACCAACCAACATCTTGCGAAGCCAAATGGTCTCGCAACTAGCCTGACTGGCTTCCATATAATCTGCCTCGGACGAACTCAAAGGAACTGGCTTTTGCTTCCGGCTGAACCAGGAAACAAGTCTTGACCCCAAACTGAAGCAACACCCTGAGGTGCTTTT
>JASDQU011311039.1:21645-34122 GCA_032191745.1 Picea mariana | reverse complement strand
TGTCACTGTTCTGTTACACTACTCTGCTCTATCTGCATCAGTGTCTTCAGCACGCCCCTTACACTTTCTATTCTTCTACCTTTTATACTCTCTGCACCATATCCCTTCAATGCAACCTTCCTCTACTGTGCATTTCTTCTCCTGCGCTCTGCCTCCTTTCTCACACTTGAATCCTTCCCCATGACAACAACCCTAATCTCTTCTTTGTTCCACATTCTTATAGTCCTTGTGCTCCTTGTGCATGTAATATTTGCCATGCCTCTGCATGCTCACACCCCCACCAATATCCTCCACATCTCGAGTGCTTTTTCCTGATCATCGCAACTCTTCAGCTTCTCTGGTGGTTCCCACCACGTGTTTAGCATCACTGGGTGTTCTGCTGAGATTCCTCAACCTCTCTGGCAGTTGAGGCTCCTCATCTTCTCTGGCACAGTCAAGCTTATGCCTTCTGTTTCAGTTACAGACTTCAACACTCATCCATCTGTCAATCCCTCTAAGAATCGTCTTCCTTCACTGGACGAAGCTTACAGACTCTTCATCTCCTCTGGCGATCACACAGAGGTCTCTTCAAATTCTCTGGCAGAGACCATCAATGGTTTCTAGCAGTTACACTACGAGGTGCAAAATTACCCCAACGATCTTGTTCAACTTCACTTGCACTGTTGGATTGAATTCATAGAAACTTGCGTTTACTTCGCCATTTCGCACTTCGGCATTTTGGGATCCCCGTGGTAATGATTTCATTACGCTCCATGTCCTGATCCCCAAAACTCTGAAATGGAGCTTATCTGAACTAGCTCCTTCCTTCATCTTCCACCGATGTGACCAATGGTTGCGACCACAGATTGAGCCAAAACGTATTTCGCATTTCGGCATTTTGGGATTTCGGCACTCCCATGGTAGAGTCTCTTGACGCTCCATGTTCTGATATCCAAAGCTATGAAATGGAGTCGGATCAATGGTCCACACTCTAAGTGATTCGACGGTCCTGATGTCTTCATGATTTCGCATATCGCGATTTCGGGGTTTGCGACTTCAGGACTCCTATGGTAGGAGTTCTTTGAAATCTCCATCTCTCAATTTCTGAAACTCTGAAAGGGAGTCGGATCAACGGTCCACATAACCCCCTGAGATGGACGATTGACGGGATTTTGGCGTTTCACATTTCGCGATTTCGGGACTCCTGTGGTAGGAGTCCTTGACATCTCCGTCTCCCAATTTTTGAAACTCCGAAGTGATGTAAACCTGCTGACGTCACACGTGGATTGACACGTGTCGAATAACTGCCATGTGTCACTATAATTCATGACTTACATGTGCCTGAAATGTTGAATCAGCTTGACACTTGTCATTGGTTGGTTGTGCCATGTGTTCTTAGTTGACGTGGTTTGCTGATGTGTCTTGTTTCGGGATTTCACATTTCAGCACTTCGGGACTCCTAATGTTGAGAGTCTCTGACTTCTCCATCTCCCGATTTCTGAAACTTCGAAATGGACTGGGATCAATGGTCCAGATCAAACCTTGATCTGACGGCTCAGATTAAGTCACGATTTCTCATATCACGATTTTGAGAGGTTATGGAACCCCGTTCCTTTGACTCTCTAGTCAGCGAAATGACGATCTTTCCCCACGTGTCCTGCCTGAAGATGGATGGTCCTCCTTCTTTTAGGATTTTGTGAGCCCGCTACTCCTTGCACTTTAAAGAACGTGCAAGTTCTCCTTGATCCAACGATGGTCGAATCTCGTGCTTGGATCTAACACCTGAGATCTGTCCTCCTCTTCAACATGCTCTTCTTGTCTACATTGAGATCTGATAACCATCAGGAATTATGAATTGTTGATCCAACGATCACGGTTGCTGCTCTTCCCCGATTAACACTGCGCTACTGATCATCGCTGTTGTACTCAAGCCATCATCGTTGTTGTACTTGCCATAAATGACAAGCATATGCTGCCTGTAAAACATGCCAACATTCCCGAGTGACGAGGCATTTGCGATTTCATACAAAATGAACCTTTTAAGCCCAAATAAATCATATCTGTCGAGGATGAAAAGTTTCCTAAAGGCTTGAATCCTCTTGAGAATTCATTCTCGTCAAGTGATGTAGGCAACAAAGAAACACATAAGGAAGAGGAGTCAAAAAGGAAAGTTGGGATACTATTTCCTTGAATATTGGGACATCCAAATCTCCAAAAATAATTAAATTAGGTGCCCAATGTTTCGATGAAGAGAAAGTGAAATTCACAGAATTACTCTGTGAATTTCAAGATGTTTTTTCCTTCTCATATAAGGATCTACGTGGTTTTGATCCTACTCTCATACAACATTCCATTCCTATCAAGGAAGGGGGAAAACCAATTAGGTAAAGGAAAATACCCATTAACCCTTCTCTTGAAGCCACCATTAGGAAAGAATTGGAAAAAATGTTGAAAGCTCATATAATATTTCCAGTTAAGTATTCTAAATGAGTTTCAAATCTAGTCCCTGTTCAGAAAACTACCAGTTAGATCAAATTATGTGTCGATTTCCCTGAATTAAATAGGGAAAATGTAAAAGAAAATTTTCCACTTCCTAATATGGATACGATTTTACAACAAGTAGTAGGATCTCAAATGATGTCCTTACTTGATGGTTTTTCTAGATATAATCACATCAAGGTAAAAATGAATGATAGATATAAAACCACATTTACCACACGCCGGGGCACCTTTGCTTACGAACGTATGCCTTTTGTATTATCTAATGCAGGTGCCACTTTTCAAAGAGATATGCAGATAGATTTTGACGATATAATCTATAAGATTATCCAAGTTTATCTTGATGATTTGACTGTTTATTCTAAAAAACAGTTGGATCATTTCGGTCATCTTAGAAAAGTTCTCATGCGCTGCAAAAAATTTGGCGTTTCTTAAAATCCTTCCAAATCCATTTTTGGTGTCACAAAGGGTAAGATTCTCAGTCACATTGTTTCTGACTCAGGGATAAGTATATATCCTGAGAGGATTAATGCTATTCTAAACCTCCCTGCCCCCACATCTAAGAAATAAGTTCAAGCTTTCATGGGTATTATTAATTTTTTTCATAAATTTGTTCCTGATTTTGCTGTCATGGTTAAACCAATCCATAATATTTTGAAGCAATATCGCTCTTTTTCTTGGACAAATGATGTTGAAAATTATTTCCTTAGGATTAAGAAGGTGATCAGTTCTGCACCGGTTTTGGCGAAAACAAATTTTGAGAAAGACTTTATCATATACAACAATGCCATTGAGGAGGAAATTTCCGTTATCCTCTTACAATGTGATGATCAAAACAATGAAAAACCTGTAGCTTACATGAGTCAAAGTTTATCAGATGACATGATCAAATACTCTTATATCGAGAAACATGATTTTTCTCTTGTCAAATCCATAGAAAAATTTCGCCATTTTATTTTGGGCAAACATACACAGGTAAAAGTCCCTTTTCTTGCTGTTAGATTTCTACTTTCACAAACTTAACTCTAAGGAAAAATTTCACATTGGTTTGCCAAAATTTAGGAGCATGATTTGACAATTGTGAATTCTAAAAAAATCAAGGGATGAGACTTAGCCCTTCACTTAGCTCAACATCCTGAACCAAGTGAAGAATTTGATGACCAAGATAATCCTCTTTCAACACTATTTTATATTGAAAATAAAAATATCTCTATATCTGAGCATCCTTGATATAAAAATATGGTGTATTATTTGTAGTATCAAAGGTGCCCAAATGATTTGGATCCTCATAAGAGGAGGAGACTCTCAATTGAAGCTTATAAGTATATTATTTTAGGATACTCCTTGTTTAGAAGTTTTGCTGATGGTTTTCTGCTCTGCTGTGTAAATGCTGATGAAGCACAAAAAATACTACATGAAATCCATGGATCATCATCATCTGTCATTCATATTGGTGGTCATTTCTTTTCTAAATCTACCGCCTTTAAGATCATAAGAAATGGTTATTACCAACCTTTTATCCTTCGATATTCTTATAAATTCGTGAGGTCCTGTGATAAATGCCAAAAATTCGTTGGGAAGGAACATTTTTTTGCCATGCCTTTAAAACCTGTACTTCTAGATTTCCCTTTTTTTAAGTGGGGTTTAGAATTTATTGGTCCAATAAATACTCCATCCTCTGTAGGGAATATATTCATTTTGAAAGCCACTAATTACTTTACTAAGTGGACTTATGTTGTTCCTATTAGACACACACAAGATGAACACRTAATTTCTTTTCTAGAGTCCAATATCTTTTCYAGATTTGGTCTTCTATTAKAAATCATTACAGACAATGGTCCAACCTTTATTTCCGCAAAATTGACCCAATTTCTTGCTAAATTAGGTGTCAAACAATTTGCTTCATCCACTTATTACCCTCAGGGAAATGGACAAGCATAATCCAGTATTAAGAATCTGGTCGAGATTATAAACATAATTATAGAAGACAAACCTTGCCGATGACACACACTTATAACATATGCTCTTTGGGAAGACCACACAACCACTAAAGCAAGTATAGGATTTACTCCCTTTCATCTCGTACACAACCAAGAGGCTATTCTTCCTATTGAATTAGAGATTTCTTCCTTACACTTGATGTTACAGATAGAAGAATTAAATTCTTCTAATGTCTCTCAAAGGATAAATACTTTGTTATCCCTAGAAGAACAAAGGAGTTTTGCCTTCGAAAATTTAAAAAGGAGGCAGGAAAAAATGAAGAAGTATTTTAATAAACGAGCAAAGACTATTGAATTTAAAATAGATGACAAAATCTTACTATGGGACTCGACCCATGTTGAGATAGGAAGGCATTCTAAGTTACAAAATTTATGGCTAGGTCCTTTCAAAATCACTTCTATCCTTGGAAAAAATTCAGATCTTCTTTAGTACAGGGATGAGCGATGTTTTTCTTACAGTACCAATGGTTCTCACTTGAAAAATTATGTGGAACCAACTTGATCACTAATTCAATATTGTGTAAATATGACTACTGCACATATTTTTGTCTTTCCCGTGGTTTTTCATTTTGGTTTCTATTGTTTGTTTTCTTTATGGTCATAGGAAGTAAGGTCTAGATCAATTTTTCCATAATTATTTCATTTCTGTAAGTATTTCTAATCAATAAGAATAAAGTAATACGCAATTTTTACAGTATCCTCCTTTTGAAATACTAACGAAATAAATTTTTTCTTTCAACACTGTTGTAGCATAGTTGGTTTGGATTTCTTTCCATCTTCTGCTATCCATTTCTTCCCTCCATTATGAGATTCAAGAGCATATCAGAAGTATCCTCCTTGAAAGTTATAAATATCTTTGGTTACAATTCCTATTTATTTTTATGCATACATGACCAATTCCCCTCATACATCTCACTTTCCATAAGTTATTCCATGAAGTCCCATTCCATCAATTTCCTTAAGCCGTTATTCCCCCCCTATTGCATAAATATTTTCTGAACAACTTCGATCACATATTCCTACTGGTTTATGGAACCAAGCATTCTGAGCTCTAAATCTACTGGAAGTAGATTTCCCTGTGGATTCTCCTGTTTGTTGACACCCAAAAAAGCGTATATTTATACTTGCAATGCATTATTTATACGCCATTTCTCTTATTACTTTACTAAAGGGGTCCCACCTATTTAGTATTATTAATAAATATATAACCAATAATGCATTGCAATTATATGGTTGTGTTGCACTTGGAGAAAATGCTAGTATTACTATGGTGTGACTGTTGGAAAATGTCTTATTGGTGAATACATTCAGTTTCACTCATTTCTTATGATTAAATTTGTAACACCCCCAACCTTCTGCTGGGAAATGTCACTTGAAATAAATACAAAACAAAACTGCTCACTCTATTTGATAATCAAAACTGTCCATACTGAGGCATAGACCTGTTGGGCTATGGTAGACAAAGATCTTTACCGAACATCATACATATAAACTTAAACAACTAATAAGGATTCTAATAATACACAAATTAAATGCAAAAATCACAACAATCTGCTACAACAACTTACACAACCAATATTATAAATATCATCACATGTACATAATACACAGCATAAAAATTAACATAGAGTTGGTACTTATATTTTTATGAAAGTCACCAACTACATTCATACCTTCCCCTCCCAGCCTTAGACCACGATGATCCAAACTATCAACAATGGATCACCTCGGAGGTGGGACTAAAATCCACCCAGGTTAAGGGAATCCTAGGCTAGGATGAGACTACGGAAAGATGCACAATGCAACAGGAAGGATTCCCTCCCAGGAGCCTACTTACGCCCACCACTCATAGAATATCATTCCCCACATGCCTGTCACACCTTGGGAATATACACCTTCACTGTTCCACAGTCCATCGACTGCTCCACTTCCCTTCTAGGGATTTATCAACAGGCCGGATAAGGAATTCTCAGAGCTCTGTAACTGCTGCTGGACTCCCTCCAGGAGAAATCACTTCCCCAATAATATCTCTCATCTAGAGAGAGTTTCTCAGAGGTATGACAACCTGCTTCTTCAATCCACGGGCCTGACAACCCACCTCTTCAAAACCACATGCCTGACAACCTGCTTCTTCTATCCAACTCCTAAGTCAAATGGGTAATCACAATAGAAAAATCAGGTATGGGTTCTGATAATGACAACAAGCCACACCAATCCAGAGAAAAACGTGGGTAGAAACAACAAGATGGCTAGGGCGCGATATGGCTCAAGCACTGCGTAGTCGTGTTGTGCCTCACATGCAAGACAGGTTAGCTTCATGAGTTTGCATGTTTCATAGGTTGCAGAGGTCAACGATGGAGGAAATGGCTAGATTTGTGAATGCTCAATCTTAGTGCATGCGTGAGTGGGGAGCATGGAAAGAATGGCGAGCGAACCCCCACAACGATGGATTCCCCCCCATAAAACTGCATGTGTCTAGGTTGACACATGGCTCTCTTGGGAGCTCGTTCCTCTCCACTTGGAGTTTGTTCCTCTCCCCCAAAGGAACTTAGGATAACAAGGGTTATTTCCCAAATACATTATAATATTCCCTTGGGGTTAATCCCTCAAGCTTATCCCTTTTTCCTAGCCTCTCAACTCCATCCCTTTCCCTACCCAGTGGAGCTTAGTCCCCCATAACTCTTTCTTCATGGTTGGTCTACATGCAACAATGTGATTATATTAATGATGTAAGTATTTACATATGAAAAATCAGGCTCTGTGGCCTTCAACATCTAGGATCTCCAGCCTAATAAACACATAAGCCTCCCAACTTATAAACACTTGTCTCACCAACCTATAAAAATCATTACAATTCAACATGGGGCTCGACGTTGGGGTATTACAATCCCTTCCCCTTATTTATGCATTGTCCTCGGTGCATCTTACTTACATAATATCAGCAATATTTCCAAAATATTCAAAACGATGTGGGTATTTTGCCTGCATAGAATCTTCATGCTCCCAAGTTGCATCCTCAGGACCGTACCAGGTCCATTGGACCCTTACAATCCCTATGGCTCGATTCTAGATATATTTCATTTTCTGGTCCATAATGCATACCGGATGCACTTGAAAAGTGCTTCCTTACTCCACTTGAATCACATTCCAATCAATAACATGATTAGCATTCAATATATATTTATTGAGCAATGATACATGGAATACATTATGAATAATCATATATGGAGGTAATGCAAGCATGTAATCTACTAGTCCAATCATCTCTAGGATTTCAAATGGCCCAAAATATATGGCTGCCAACTTGGAAGAATTTCCCAATTTCAGGGAACTTCTGTTGGCCTTCACCTTCAAGGAAACATGATAACCCACTTTAAATTCCCTATGAGTTCTTCCCTTGTCAGCATAGATTTTCTTCCTGTCTTTGGATACCTTTAAATTTTGTTTTATCTTCGACATTTTATCTTCCATCTCCCTGAGAAACTTTGGCCCAATCACTGCTCTATCAGCTCGGTTGTCTCAACTTATGGGTGTGCTGCACTTTCTACCATAAAGTGCCTCAAATGGGTTCATCTTCAGTTATGCTTGGTGCCCATTGTTGTAGGAAAATTCTACCAAGTGTAGATAATATTCCCATTTAGATGGTTTTTCCATCATGTACATCCTTAGCATATCCTCTATCACTTGGTTTACTCTTTTTGTTTTCACATCAGTCTCGAGATGATAAGTTGTGGTGAAGTTCAGATTTGTTCTAAACCCTTTGAATAATCCCTTCCATAACTTTGAGGTAAACTTTGGGTCTCTACTAGACACAATTTTCTTGGGTATGCCATGCGAGCGTGCTACTTCCCTCATATAAATATCATCAACATTGGTTTCCTTGTGAGTAACCTTCATATGAATGAAATGGACAACTTTAGTAAGATTTTCCACCACCACCATGATAACACCGTGCTTCTTTCTTGTTCTAGGAAATTTGGTGATGAAATCCATTGTCACCACTTCCCACTTCCACTCAGGAATGGGCAATGGCTGCAACAACCCAACGGGGTGTCTATTCTCATCCTTGACTTTTTGACACTCCAAACATTTAGCAATGTAATCAACAATCTCCCTCTTCATGCTTGGCCAATAGTATTGAATCTTGACTGCTACAATTGTTTTCTGATATCTTGGGTGTCCCATATAAGCTACATTATGCATCTCTTTCAAAATCGTACTCCTCAATTCATGAGAATTGAGTACATAAATTATGTTCATGTACAAGAGAATTCCATCATTTGCCAATTCATAATCTTCAACTTTCTGTTGCATTTTACCTTGTGTAATTTTGTTACCAACTCCATGTACTGCAAATCTATTGTTGTAGCCTCATAAATTCTGCCTTTAAGATCAGTTTCATACATGCGAATGGATGTAGCATGAAGTTCATGCACCCTCCTACTAAGTGCATCAACCACTTTGTTTTCTTTTCCTTTGATGTACTTGCTATCAAAGTCATACTCACAGAGGAATTCTAACCATCTGCTCTGCCTTGCATTTAAAGTTGGATGATCAAACAAATATTTTAGACCATTATGGTCTATCCTCAGCTCAAATATTTTTCCCATGAGGTAGTGCCTCCACTTCTTCAAGGTGTGTACTATTTCTGCCAACTCCAAATCATGAGTGACGTAGATCCTTTCATGCTCTTTCAATTTCCTGGATTCAAAACATACCACAAATCCATTCTGACTAAGGACTCCACCAAGTACTTCTTTGCATGCATCTGTGAAAACCATGGAATCTTCATTCAGATTTGTAATCCTCAGAATTGGAGCACTAATTAACAACTTCTTCAATTGTTGGAAGCTATTTTCACATTTTGTTGTCCATAGAAACTTCACCCCCTTCCTTTGCAAGGAAGTAATCGAGTGAGCAGTCCTTGAAAACACTGCAATGAATCTTCTGTAGTAGCCAGCTAGACCCATGAAGGATCTGACTTCTTTCACATTCTTCGGTGTTTTCCACCATTCAATAGCTTCAATCTTTTCAGGGTACACTTCTATACCTTCTTCAGATATGATATACCCCAAATAGTGAATTTGTTTTTGGAAAAATGAGCACTTGCTCAATTTTGCATACAATTGGTGCTCTCTTAAAATTTGTAACACCATCCTCAAGTGATGTTCACACTCTTATTTCAACTTGGAATATACAAGGATGTCATCCAAAAAGACAATGACAAACTTGTCTAAGTATTCCCGAAAAACACCATTCATTAAGAACATGAAAACAACTGGTGCATTTGATAACCCAAATGGCACCACTGTGAACTCACAATGACTGTACCTTGTTCTAAAGGAAGTCTTTCTGATGTCTTCATCTCTGATCTGTACTTGATGATATCCCAACCTGAGATCAATATTTGAGAATATCCTTGCATCCTTTAACTGATCAAAGATATCATCGATCCTTGGCAAAGGATACTTGTTCTTTATAGTCACTTTGTTCAATTGTCTGAAGTCAATGCACAATATCAATGTTCAATCTTTCTTCTTCACAAATAAGACTGGGGCACCCTAAGGTGACACACTTGGGCGTATATACCCCTTCTTCGAAAGTTCTTCAAGCTACATTTATAGTTCCTTCAGTTATGGTGTACTCATCTGGTAGGGAATCTTTGATACTGGAGCTGCTCCAGGCCTTAATTTTATAGAGAAATCAATATCTCTCTTTGGGGGTAGTCCTAGTATCTCCTTAAACACATCCTCAAAATATTTCAGGACTGCATGATCCTCAAGATTTGGCACCTTATCCTTAGGTTCTTCCTCCATATGAGTTGCAAGTATTCGACAACCCTTCCTGTAACACTTCTTTAGCTGCATTGATGAGATCTCTCAGAAAGTAACTGCCATGGGAATTCCTTGGACTATTCTTGGGTTCCCTTCCTCATTCAGTCAAGTAAATTCCTTGTTATGACAGTCTAAGACAACATGGTGTTGGTCCAACCAATCCATACCAATTAGACAATCATATGAACCCAAGGGTAGGATGCTGAAATATTCCTTGGTACGTAGCCCATTCATGTCCACTAGACATGATTTAACTAGCTCAACAACCTTTCTCTTGGCTCTTGTAGCCAACTACACCAACCAAGATTTCCCATGCTTTCTTCTTGGAAATTTCAATCTTTCCACTATGTTAGGATCTATATAGCTATGACTAGATCCTGAATCTATTAAAATAGTAAATGCGTGGTTATTGATCATACCTTCTACTTCAATGCTTGTTGTCCAGGGCTGCATAGATCCTTGGTTCACTTCTACCCATGTCCTCCACTATTTCTGCTTGCTATACATTATGGACAACTCTCACTTTGTCACTTTTGTGAGGACAATCTCTATATTTATGGTCTCCTTTACAACCCTAACATTGAATGGGTGTATGCCTTGGCCTTTTCCCACCTACCTCAGCCATTTTGGGCTCTCTAAAATATGGTTTTCCTTGAGGAATGTTTAGGAAAAATGATATCTTGTTCCCCTTTTGCCTTTGTTCCCTCTTAAACTTCTTCTTGTCTTCCCAATCTCTTTGGAAAGTAGGATTTCCTTTATGCTGATCGTATAAGCACTTGGATCTCCTTATGGTTTCCTCCAATGTCTTGGGGTCATCATATTGAATCTTGTCACTGATAAAGGATGGCATCCCACTCAGATACCTCTGAATCTTAAATATCTCATCTTTGATGAAGGAGACATACTTTAGCAGTTCTAAAAATCTCCTTTCATACTCATCAATGGTCACGCTTCCTAGTTTGATTTTGAAGAACTCTTTCATCTTTTTGTCATAATACCTCTTGGTTAAGTATTTCTTCTCAAAATGCTTCTTGAATTCCTTCCAAGTCACATTTTTCTCTCTGATGTGTTGCACTTGCACAAGATGATCCCACCACATTGATGCCTTTCGTTTCAGCTGATAACTAACAATTCTTCCTTTTGCATGAGAAGAATAGTTATGCAATTGGAAGTACTTCCTCATAACTAGTATCCATGTCTCAACATATTCATTCTTATTGTGCTCTCCATCAAAAGTAGGAGGTTTGATCTTGTTCATTTCTCCTTTCAATTCATCCACCCCAGACCTCCTATGCTTCCTGACAGGGGATGGACTCGAGCTTCTGTGTGCTCTCCTATTGGAATGTCCTCTAGAGTGATGGTGATGTCTGATACCACTCCTTGATATAATTTTCTCCTCGGGGGTCTTGTGGATTCCCAATTTGCTGGAGCCACTCTCCTTATCCAAATTATTTTCAATTATGTCCATGATCCACATAAACTTCATATTGAAGTATTCCTTCTACTCTTTGGATTTGATAAGCCTTTCATTATCATCCTTGTGAATCTGGACATCTGTCTGCAATTTTCTGATGGTTTGAACCAAATTTATGTTATCATCCCTTCTTTCTCCATGTCCATTGGATTTTGTTCCTTCCACCCCCAAATGGACATCCATTCCTCTGATCTCATCTTCCTGACTGTAAGCCTCTTGTGAATCATCCATCTCTCTGCACTTTGTGATAAATCTTCTATGTTCTGGCAACTGTTAATTCTACAAAAATGTGGAGCCAACAAAACTTTATTAGGCTAATTGTTCTCAATAATTTCATGAAAACACGAACCATTCTGATTCATTAATATATCCGAATTATTTTCTATTTATTTCCCGAGAAATTGATTGTTCAGATCCAATTTCTAGGTGAACAATTATATTCTACTGTTCAAGACCTTTCCAATGCTTGCTTCCATGCTAAATTCTGAGTTTTGAGAAAGAAGTTATGGATACTTGAACAATTTTTCTTTTCAGTGATGCAATCCCTGAACATGGATTCTTCCATCTCAGAGCCGAATTGGCCCTTAGATCTATTATGGATCCTCTCTTCAGGTTTACATGCCTTCTTTACTTTGTTAGGTGTAGGTATGTACAAATCAAAAACCCCACAAGCTCCTTCTTTAAGCCCCCC
>JASDQU011311039.1:4544-15393 GCA_032191745.1 Picea mariana | reverse complement strand
GTGGGGTAAAAGGAGGTTTCCCCCTCGAAGAGGCTTATTATCTGAAATTATCTCTTTTTCAAGGCATTGAGTACTTTTTCTGAGGTTTTTCTATGCTATATTGATATTTGGTTCTCAACAATTAGGGGGTTGTATCCTCCTTCTAGTTGGATCTAGAGAATTCAGGGAGTTGTAGCTCCCTTAAGGTTGAAGCCTGTAAATAGGGATCATAGCATCCTTCTAGTTGTAGTTGGAGAATTGGGAATTTGGTGCTTCTAATGAATGCATTATTTTGATATATAAGAAAATCATTCCATGGTTTTCTCCCATTTGTATTTCCACATAAATCCTGGTGTACTATGTTTTTGTGGATGTCTATTATGCTATGTTGATTTGTACTAATGATATATTAATGATATACTACTAATGAAATTAATGATTACATATTGTGGTTACAAGTGATAATAAAGTGCTCATACTGATTCACACCCCCTCTCAGTATTCCAACATATGTGAGAAACAAAATGAGAAGTTCTCATGGATTTGCTAACAAAAACTAAGATTCATTTTCTCCTCTACTTGATTAAAATACTAAATGTTATAAGTGCAACAACTATAGGCACATAAAATGTGATTGTTGAGCAACATAGGAAAGTCTTATAAACAAAACAAGGAATAATATGTTCTTTCCAAACATAAAGAAGAATACTCAAAGGTTTGAAAAAGGAAGAAAAAGAAATAAAGATGGAGAGATGAAACTAGTTGTTATGAGAAAGGATGTGATAAACTATATGAATATGGTAGGGAGATTCATTGTTTTGATTCTCACTCGAAACATGTACACCCCATTTCTAGAAAAGGTAAGGCTGGGACATTTCCTTGTGAAGATGGAAATTCAAGTTTACAATACTCTTTTGGATGAGATAAGTCATCTAATTGGTCCTTGTCATAAATGAATGTGGAGGAAGAAACACTTTCAAATCCTAAAGCTTCAACCCGTTCAAAAGACCAATGTCATGAATTTGGAGTGGAAGTTGTGTTCAATAAAAACAATCAAATAGAAAGATCAATGTTGGATACTTGTAGCAGAGACACCCTGGATAATGATCAATTGTTAACACATGAGAAATTAGAGATATACTTTTGAAGGATCAGAACTACATAATGGTTCACAAATTGAAGGATGAAATCCGTATCGAGAATATTTCACTTGAATAATTGTTGCATGAAAAATAATAGGTTGCAGAGTAAAGGGAAGCAAAAGCTCAGGGGAGCATCCTTTTTCCATTGATGTCAAAGGGGGAGAAGTTGTAGACAAAGGAAGAATTGCAGACACAAGGAAAGTTGTAGATAGGGGGAATATCAGAATTGACTAAGGGTTGCCATCAATGAAAAAAGGGGATATTGTTGGACATATTTCTATCATTGATGTCAAAGATAGGGGGAGACTACATATGTCCAAGATAAAGATTGCAAGATGGAGATTGTTGGAAACATTTTTTTTGGATTATTGATGCTCAGTTTGGATACCCTATCTTTGAAGGATTTTTTACCCTATATACCTAACTAAAATTGGAAAATAGGTTATATGGTTGGAAATATTATTTTGATACCTTTACAATAGTACATGGAATTCCCTCTAACTCCTTAAGAATGAGGAGATATGAATTTTTATGTCTGACAACCCAGCCATAAACTTTAGGTCAGCTCATCCGAGATCAAGTGTAAGGTACAAATAAGTGATCTAAGGTGAACTAAATGCTATGAGGTGTCTTTGGGGTCTAAAGGTGTGGAAGATGAGTCTTCTTGGGATTTTCTCATTCTTAAGGTGCACTATGAAGGAATGAAGGTTTGTGATGTTGTAGTGTGTGATACAAATTATTTTAAGAACAATATGAAGGCAATGATATAACATAGATGTAACAGATAATTACACAGAGATATGGAAAGGAACACAATATAAAGTAAAGCTCAGATTTTATTAATAACTGTCTGAATACAAAAGACTGTAAAATGAAAAAAAAAACACAAGCTAGCTAGAATGGTGGTAGCTTATCTCTAAGAAGAGATGTGTCGGCTATGCTCATTTGCAAGAAAATGGTTACAATGAGGCTCCAAAATGATTTTTAACATAAATCATAAATGATAAAACCATAAACATCCAAAAAAATAACCCTAGGAGATGAAGCATTGAAAGTCATGTGGGCCACGATGGGGTAAGTTGGTACATCAACTTCTCGGGGTTGTAACTTTTGCATACGATCTCCATTTTAGGTGCACAATAGCTCGTTGGAAATAAATATTTGAGGAATACACATTTTTCCATAACAATCTGGATAAATCCTATAGTGTGACTATGGATGGACCAAAACACGTTGTTTAGGGCCTCAAAACAACCCCAGAATTTTAGGACCCAAAAAACTTGGTAAACCTTCCCAAAATGGAAATTGGTCTTTCAGCCAGTGGAATAGGTGGTTGGCCACCAATATACACCTGGATAATTCCTCCCACCTTAGGAATCAATGTTATCCATTGCATCAAGTTCCTACATCATATGAGGAAATGTTTGTTGAACTTGACTCCTGGTGAGACATTTGCCCCGATGAAGAAACTACTCTACTTTGACGACCCGATAGAATTTGATGGTCTACTGGTAGGTGTCCTTTGTCTTGGTGTCCATGATTCAATCAAATGTCTCTTGTTCTATGCGGGAAGGATTGATTTATGTAGGTTCCAACTACTCAGCCACATCCGAAGTGTCTAGGAGAGGTGGAAAATATGGTCGAAGTAGTTCCACATTAAATACCGGGTGCAAGCCAAGGAAATGAGGAATAATTAATTCAAAATAATTCTCACCCACATCCTTGGTGATGGTGTAAGGCTCGTATATGAGTGGGCTCAACTTCCGATGGGGTCCTGTGAGGTGCTCTTTCTACAAATGCAACCAAACCTTATCTCCCACCTGGAATTTGTACGGTACCTGATGCTGATTGTGGAACTGCTTGTACTTAGCATTGGCTTTCTTCACGATATCATGAAATTATTATTGAATGTGATATACTCACTCAAAAAATTGGTTTCCTGATCAACCTCTATCTGAACATGGGAGGACTCTTCCTGTGCAACTGCAATGGGAAGAGCTATGTCAATGGGGGCCAATGGTTGGAACCCCAAGCACACTTGAAAAGGGTTGTGGCCAATAGAGATGTGGAGGGTATTTTGTAGATATGTTGAACATAAGGAAGGATTTCATCCCATGTGTGTCGATGTTTGGAGTTATACATTCGTAGGATATGGAAAATCATCCTATTGACTACCTCTATTTTTCCATCAGTCTGTGGGTGGAATGTAGTCGATTTGGTCAGCTTGGTGTCCATGATCGACCATAGGCTGGACCAAAATGTGCTCAGGAACCTACTATCTCAATCAGAGATAATAATTTTGGGGAGCCCAAAATGAACCCAAACATGTGTGAAGAAGAGATTGGCGGTGGCCTCAACTATGATGCTCTTCTTGTAAGGTGCCAAAATTTCCATCTTAGAGAATCGATCGATGAACATGAAGAAACAATCATTACCATGCTTGGTTGAAGGAATACCAGACATGTAGTCCATGGAGATGGAATCCCAAGGTCTATCCAGAGTAGGAATAATGGTGTATAACCCCTGTTTCTTGGTGGCGGGCTTGGAAATGGTGCAGGCAATGAAAGATCTGATGTACTTGTGAACATCTTGTGGAAGCTTCAGACAATAAAATGATTTTCCAGTACTACCACTATATTTTCTACACCAAAATGTCTTGCTTCCTGGCTGTAATGAGCTTCCCATATCATCTTGGAATGCTCGCTTGAAGGAACACAAACATGACTCAGACGAAATAAAAATCCATCCTAGAGATGAAAGTTGGGAATTATGTTTCTTGCACTCAATGTATGATAGGAAGGAGAAAATTCATATTCATTATTGTATAATTGTGTCCATTTGGATGTCTCATGTCCACATGAGTTAATAATTGTGGTTACTGCTGCCACTGGGGGGAGAATAAGGAAATATGCAACATGGTTTCTTCTACCCTTCTTTTACTTGATATCCAAGTGGAATTTTTGTAGGTACACAGACCACTTCTAATGGTGGTCATTCTATAACTTCCCTTTTGTTTGCATGAATTGCAGATACTTGTGATCAATGTGTATGATTGTTTGCTTCCCCAGAATGTAATGCTTCCATTGTCAACATGCCTACACAATGGAGTACAACTCTTTGTAATAGGTGGGGTATATGTGAACAACATTAGATAGAGTTTAATTGTGATAGGCTACCATATTCCCTTGCTAAGTGAGGATTGCATCGATAACATAATCTGAAGCATCTGTCTCAATATCAAATGGTTGTTGTAGGTCTGGTAGAATGAGGACTTGTGCTGAGCAGAGGTGGAATTTAAAATCCTTAAATGATTTCTTTTGGGGTGCAGACCACACAAACTTGGACTTCGAACCACCCTTGGCCACCTAGCTTAGGGCCCAAGAGATATACGAGAACCCCAACACAAACTGCTGATAAAAGTTGGCGAGGCCCAAGAAGCTACATAGCTCAGTCATTGTTTTCATAGCTAGCCAATCGCATATGACTTGGATCTTGGTTGGATCCACATGTACACCTTGTTCATCCATGATGTATCCAAAATATTGGATTTGATGCATTCGAAAGGAACACTTCTCCAAATTGGCATATAACTTGTGTCGTTGTAGGGTGCCAAATACCTGCTGAATATGCTCCAAATGTTCCTCCCAATTTTTGTTGA
This sequence comes from Picea mariana, assembly GCA_032191745.1. NCBI lineage: Eukaryota > Viridiplantae > Streptophyta > Pinopsida > Pinales > Pinaceae > Picea > Picea mariana. The sequence goes on along the minus strand of JASDQU011311039.1, from coordinate 10,614 downwards.
AGATGAAGATGTCATCCAAATATACAACCACAAAAGATTTTGTGAATGGCCGTAATATATCATCCATTATCTTCATGAATGTGGTTGGGGCATTGGTCAAGCCGAAAGGCATGAATAACCACTCAAAGAGGCCTTCTTTGGACTTGAAGGCTATTCTCCACACATCAGTTTGCTCAATTGGCACCTGGTGGTAACCCGACTTTAGATCAATCTTACTGAAAAACTCGGTCCCTTGAGTTGATCAAGAATATCATCAATCCAGGGTATTGGGTACCAGTTCTTGATTGTGATCTTGTTTAAGGAATCTGTAATAAATAAAAATTCATTGTGTCCTGTCCTTCTTCTGTACTAAAACAATTGGGCTCCTGCAAGGTGAGGAGCTTGGTCTGATGTGGCCTTTCAGAATTAGCTCTTGGATCTGGCGTTTGATTTCTTCATTATCCATAACAGAACGCCTGTATACAAGTTCATTATGCAGAGGAACACTAGGTGTCAAATCAATTGAGTGCTTCACCTGATAGTGCACATGAAACCTAGTAGGTGATATGGATATGTATTTGTACTCCTTGACTATTCTGTCCACATGTTGTTGTTGGGAAGAGAGACCCCATGTAGATGTTTTGGCAATTGCAGTGACCTTCCATTCACCTTTCGATAGAACCATATAGAGGAAACATATCCTAGTATGAGAAACCATCTTTCTTCACTGCTTTAGAGAAATAAAAGAGAATGCAGTATTTGGGACTACCTCCGGTACCCTGTAGAGTTGATCTCCCACAGTAATAATGACACTACAGGGCCTATATTCATAAACAACATGACGCTTCCACATATATGGTTTTCCTAGAAAAACATCACAAAATTCAAGTGGAGAAACATCACACAATACCTCATCTTTGAAGGGTTTGATGTCATAGTGCATACGGAAATGTTGGCTGACGCATATGTCTTGTCTCTAGCTGAGCCAACCAATGGTGTATGGTTGACGATGCTACTTCATTATCAAGTTCAACCTCTTGAAAACCTCTATCGATATCAAGTTCTTATGGCTACAACTGTGAACAATGAAATGGAGTGGGGTTCCCTTCACCCACATCTGTGAGTGGAAAAGACACTCCCCTTCTTCAGGCTCCTCCAGTTCCTCTGGCTGGACTTTTGTGGTAGCGATGGTGACACTAGGTTCTACATCAATGATCCTTCTTCCCTTTTTTCGATCTAAATTAGAGCCTGAATCATCATTTGACCCTTGGGATATTGTCTAAGCCAACAACGACTATTTGGAGTAAAATTCATCAATATTGTGCCAAGTATTTTGTGGAACTCACACCATTTTCTAGTGTCCTTCTTCAACTTCCCATTACCCTTCTTCGTTGGTGGCTTGGGATGGTTATCATGGGGTTGGAAATCCTTTCTCTATCCTTTGGCCTGGGAGTTAGGGCCACCCTTACCATACTTTGGCTATTTCTTATTTTTATACTTGAACTCTCGCTTGTTCTGTTTCTTGAATTTCTGCTCGATTTTGACAACATATCGATAAGAAACCAATGACGAGATGTAGAGAAACTCCATTTCATTTTGTTTGTATCAATGCAGATCCCCATGGTATTTTAGGACCAGATGTTTCTCAGATTATTTGATACCCATCTTGGTGTGAAAGGTATGAAAAGTATTTTTGAAATCCAACACCGTTTTTCCCCTCTATTGGCGCAGTGTGGTCCATCTCATGTACTGGTCATCATAGCTTCCAACATGGTAATATTTTTCCTTGAGGGCATCAAAAAAACTTTCCAAAGTGGGTCCTGGCCCAAAAATTATAGAATCATCCTTGAAATGTTTCTCATAGTAAGTCTCCCACCAATATATGACATGGGGAAGGGCCTTAAGGTGCGCGAAGGTGATCTTTTCACTGTTGTAAAAATTGAGGATAATGAAATAACCCTATAGAAGATTTAACCATTTTTCCAAAGCATAGAGATTTATCTAGAATTCAATTAAAGGAATATCAAATTTAAATTGTACCTTGAAGGGAAATGAATGTCCAAAGTGATTTATTGTTGAAGGTGCCTCCATTGTTGCTGGAAGTCATCGAAGGATCTTGGTGAAATTATCCATCATCTCATTCCTATGTCGCACAAGGGCTTCCTTGAGAAACTGTTTGAAAGGATCTCCTATCCCGTCATCCCTATTTTACTATACCATGGAAGGTTGCTTGGGTGTGTGATAGCGGTTGTCCTCAAGAGATACAATATCGGGACCCAATTCTCTACAACATGACCTCTTTAGGGACATGCACCGAGTATGACAAGGAGTAGATCGCTCTAATACCACTGATCCAGATTATGTTAGGAATGATATGAAGGAAGCTATATAACAGAGATATAACAAATAATTACACAAAGATATGATAAGGAACATCATAATACAATAAAGCTAATATTTTATTAAACATTGTCTGAATACAAAAGACTGTAAAATGCAAAAGCACACAAGCTAGCTAGAATGGTGGTAGATTATCTCAGAGAAGAAATGCGTCGACTATGCTCATTCGAAAGAAGATGATTACAATGGGGCTCCAAATGCATTTTTAACATAAATCATAAATGAGAAAATCCTAAACATCCAAAAAACTAATCCTGAGAGATGAAGTGCCAAAATTCATGTGGGCCCCGATGGGGTAAGTTGGTACATCAACTTCCCTAGGTCATAACTTTTTCATACAATCTCCATTTTAGGCGTATGATAGCTCATTGGAAAGAAATATTCATGTAATACACATGTTTACATCACACTTTGGATAAAGAATATAGTGTGACCGTTTCAGGCCCAAAAAACACTGTTTAGGGTCTAAAAACAACCCCATAAGTTTAGGACCCAAAAAATTAGAAAAAAACTGCCAAAACAGAAATTGGTCTTTGAGCTAATGGAATAGGTGGGTCTCCACTGATATCCACCTGGATCAATGTTTGTTGTTTTCAGGTTGTGATGTTGAAATGTACGCTATTTTGAGGTTGTGATGTTGTGGTTTGGAATCATATTATGGGAATGAGGCTATGAGACTCACTAGGGAATGAAAGGTAAATGTGACTAGGGTTTAAAGATATGTCTCAAGTATGAAGCATGCAAGTGAAGTCATAAGTACTCTATGTATGAATATCTTCGATTGGTGTCTACACATATCCTTTTGAGTTGGTGCTCAAGTGAGGGGATTGGTGACTCCAGTAGGTTGGTTCTTACAAATATTATAACGATAGGTCAATGCTTACAAGTGTTTTTGAGATGGTGCTCAGTTGAGGTGATTGGTGTCTCCAATAGGTTGGTGCCTAAATATTTCTAAGTTGGTTCTTATTTAAGAACATTGGAATCTCTAGTTTGTTGGTTCCTACAAACATTTATAAGATAAGTTTTATGGTTTTCTCCCGATTATGTTTCCATGTCTTTGTGCATTGTGGTTTGGGTTTATATGTGATTATTGTTTCTCAGATAATGAATGATTGATGAATGGATAAATAAAGTAAAAATTATCTTATACTGATTCACCCCCCCTCTTAGTATAAACATAAGTTCAACAAAACCATCAAATGTGAAACCATATAGACACTCTCATTACCAAGAAATATTTCAAGGAAGAAAATAATATTGATATAAATATTATAAAGGAATAATATGGAATAATCATCAATATTCATGGAACTAGGAAAATAATTATTCAACATGATATTGCTAGAGACCAACAACTAATACAAATTGGAGAAGTTACAACAAAAATGCATCAAATCAAAGGAAATGAAATTATTCAACAAACAACCATCAATGATTAAGACCAAAAATAATTGACTTTGGATTGATGGATCATTGTTAATAGAAGAAAGAAAATAGGAAAATTATATTGCTTGGTTTCATCACATGTAAATCCTTTAACTGCAAAACTTTGAGAGCACAAATTTTTGGAGATTATTATGGTACGAAACCAAAGGGGGAGTATATGGGGTTAAATGTATATGATATGACTCTAAGAGGGGGCATATATGGGGTTAAATTCACTTGTAATGGGTAAATGTATATTTAATAGTGGGTGTCCTAATAAAGGGACCATATGTGCAATGTGCGAATAGATATATATAGATATCATGTAGTCATTATTGAGAACTTGTGATTTGGATGTATGAATGTATTGAGGTATTTGGAGGATGTTCTCTTATTATTTATGGATTTATTATGTAACCGAAGTCATAATTCCTTACTAATAATTAACAACCTTAGGCATCCAAAATCATATGGCTACCTTACTTCATCGTAACAATTTATCACTAAAATAATGTATAGAGTGATGCTGGCGCAAAATTGTCAGACAAGAGTCCTCTTCAGGTTACCAACAAAAGGGTAGCGATGTAGTCTAGTGCGTTGGAATTTTAATCTTCCTGAAAGGGAAGAAGTCTCACCTGAAGCACAACCGAGACATGATAATTAGGGAAGGGTAAGAAGAATTCTTATTCAGATCTACAAGTTATCAAGATTACTACCATTCTTGTACATGATAGATTAACCATATCAGAGTATTTAACACCTCATAACCCAAGACAAAATAAAAAAGTTGCGTAGAACATCATAAAGAAATATAGAAGCATCATGCATAATATAAAAAACATACTATCATTCTATGGACACAAAAATCATCATAGACAAGGGTCTTCTTTCAAATTTTATCACCATCAGTATTCTATTATAACATTTACAACTTATTCTATTATCAAAATACATTCACAACTTATATCAGTCATATACAAACTCATATGAGAGAGGACTAACAAGTACATCTCAAAACAGTACCAGACTATATCATATTCTCTCTAGTCCCTTCCCATTACTACCTCTACAATAGTACAAGAATATTTCTCCTTACATTCTGCATCTGGCTCAAAAACCAGTTCTTACTTCTCAAATCTCCTTACCCAACCCGATTACAATACAATCCTTTCTTACTGATTGAGAACCCATGAGCTCTCTTCTCTTATTGATTATGTTTCAATTGCTCCTCCCAAAACTGATTGTACACTAGCCTCCAATCGTTTTATGTTCCGGTGCCTTTCTGTTGCACGCTCTTTCACTAAACCTCATTTTCCTTATTTTTCTTAGTTGTATGACTCCGTGGTAGCTTTTGAAACTTATATTCATCAAAATGAAGGGCCCAACAAGCCCTACCACAATCCTTGACTCACCCCGAGTCAAGTGTTTGGTTCTTCCATGGTCTCTGATTTTTCCTGTGATCCTTCAGTGGCTTTTCTTTCTTCTTCTGACTTGCTTCCATCGTTGACTTGAGATTTTTATTCCTTTGCTCCTTCAAATGAAGGGCCCAACTCTGGCACTAGTTCTAGGGCTTTCTCCCTGATCTCTTGAAAATGTTCAATTTTGTCTTGCCACTTCCTAGAAAATAATGATGCTTCTGCTACAAACTATTGAGTTTCGTTGGTGATGAACTCTTTTTCCTTTGATGTGGTAAGTGTTGATTATTTGGGTTGGTTGTAATTGATGTCAACCCTTGAAGAAAGTCCGGTAGAAAATTCCAGTAGCACAAAGGTTTGGGTAATGGACCCAAGTTTTTTTTATGGATAATGGTATGAGTTTTGATATATTTTTAGGTAAGACTTTTCCATATGGATAGTACATTTCATGCCATTTCCGGTGGTATGTGGAACGTCACATAACTCCTCACAGTTAGAGAGTTATGGCCATGTGAAGTTGTAGAAAGTTTTGAGTAATGGACCCAAGTTTGTTTGATGGATAATGGTATGAGTTTTGATATATTTGCAGGTAATAATATTATATATGGATAGTAAATTTCATGCCATTTCTAGTGGTATGTGGAACATCACATAACTCCTCACGGTTAAAGAGTTATGGCCATGTGAAGTTGGAGAACCCTCATGAGTTCTAGAAGCCCCAAAAGGTCAAAGTAGTCAAAGTGGTTTAAGATATTTTAGAAGGTAAATAATAAAGTGAAGTGATGAGTGTACTATAAGTCAAAGTTAATACAAAAGAAATTATTTAAATAATAAAGTTAATGGAGAAATTA
>JASDQU011311037.1:13492-25118 GCA_032191745.1 Picea mariana | reverse complement strand
CAAGTCTACACAGACTATCAAAGATAGATCAACACCTCTGAAAAACAAGTGTCTGAATGATGTAATTCATCCTTGAATCTTGTTGTCTACAATAAGACCCTGCTATCATAAAAAAGAATTAGGTTGTGATAAATTAAGGAATGAATGAAAATTGAACTATCTCAACATAAACTCAAAGAGCATACCTTTGTATGCTTCTCCTTCTATCCTCCTCTTGTTCCTCCCTTTCCTTTAGCCTTTAAGCAAATTAGAATTGGTTGAAGTAGTTGAACTACATCATTAGTTCAGTTAACTAAAAACTCAACCAAATTTTTAGTTAAGGGGGAAAAGTAATAAATCATAATAAGGTTTTTTTAATAAATAATAACTAGTAGGTGGGACCCCTTGTGACTCATTTTTTCTCTTAACAATCATAACATAACTATTTAATTAAGAAAAACACCCCTCCTTGTGACTCGCATCATCACATTCATATTTGACAATTTATTTCATTGACATTTCAAATTATTTTCAAAAATATATTACCAATATATCCAAAAAGCATGTTGTCCAAAAATCTGAAATCAATTGTTCTCAATCAATAGATAAATAAATAAAACTTAAAATCCATATTTTCCAGTCTGCGAGGCAATCTTTCCTTTGTTGCTACTATCACCTTTTAAACTCTCTGAACTTGCCTTAGGCTATGTGGATCCTTTAGGATTAATCTCGCTAATCACATGAGAGCAATTGTCCCTCAATTGCATGCGGGAGGACACCAATTTATCATAATCATTTGAAGCTGAGGAAGGGGCAGTAGTGGATTTCCCTTTTTCAGGGGCATAATGGGCCTCTGTTTTCATCCTTTTATTTGAATATCGTATTCTTGTATGCATAATTGATTAGCAAATATTTCATTTAACAGCCATGCATGACAACTCTTTCAAAATATGAAATAGACTTTGGCTCAGCAACATATCAGACTCATGCAATCCAATCCATACAAATTGTTTAATTGTTGTCAATGAGCAGGGGGTGAACAAAATGTCCTGGGATATGAAAGGGGTTTTCATTGATCGAAACATGATAAAATGCGGAGGGAAAGAAACATGGTTACTGCTCAAAGAAAACAAACAATCAACTGTAATGAAAACCAAATAAAATATCACCGTGATCCAACCAAGAAATTGTAATTCCAAACTGCTTCAATACAGAATTCTTATTAACTGTAATTAAATTTTAAGAACAAGGAGTGAAAAATGAATGTGGGAAGGCGATGGGATTGTAATTAGATAAAAGAGAGAAAATGGTAGGGAGGAGAGCGGATATTGTTCATAAAATTAATTAAGTAATCCATAACCATTCTATATCAAACACAAAATATCAAACACCAACCAATAATTAGTGTGCTTATTTAAACAACCATTGTGTATAACCCAATCAATTTTATGTATTACTTGCTCACTGTTCGCAATTAAATCATTAACGCAGAGTCATCAAAACAAGACAATATGCCTTCCAAGACAACCTGTAAGAGTTTTGTTTCTTCCCAACTATCCCAGTTAATATTTAAACAATTTCTAAATGAAAACACACTCACTTGTTTCAATTTGTCTTATCAAAACATCAACCATCGTCTAGAATTATTTCTTCAAATCAAACACAGGCACTAAAATCACACCCGAATTCAGTCCTCAAGTTCACTTAACAATTAATTTGTAATGAGATCATATTGCTACAACACCCATGCCTATCTCTGTTAAGATGCATGATATTCATTAAACATACATAGTGGATAGTCAAACACAGCGATCCATATTTTAATTGCAAAGATACTGACTTGCCATTTAAACACATAGACAACAATCACCACTTTAACTCATACTATGCTTGGAATACACAGACCATTTGACAAAATGAAGAGTATCTTTGTGACTGTACAAGTCCAACTATTCTGAATTTAAACATCCATAATGTTGGGCTATCAATCAATATAACGAGGTAGCAAAAGTAAGCATGATATCATCTCTCAAATTAATCAAATTGAAACAAAACCATACTGTGTAAAAACCCGTGACCATCTCTGATGGCAAAACCAATAATATCCATAGCATATACAGCGGATGTCCATACCATAATCACCACAATTGCAATACTCCCATGGAAATTTAGTAGTCACAGCAATCATTAACGCAAATTAATATGATGTAGGAACGCCACACATACCCACACATCACGCAAGAAGCATTGTTGTGACTTAACTAATTAAAACTAATGTTGGGTCAACAATTCAACAATCCCAGTGTAAAAGGTAGTGACTTTGTATTCATCCATGTTTCTTCAATCAAACGATTAACCATGCTGAGCTTATCCATTTGATTATAATAACCAATGCAGTGACTAGATACCAAAACTAACACCATTGTCAACATAATCAATAGGGGCGATCCAGTAATCAAACACTGTCGACAATACACCACCAATTCATAACCATCAAAAGTAGACCCGATAGGACATATGGTTCCTCTTATTAAAAACTGGGCTTAAGAAAACAAGGGTTCACTCTGTGGACCAACACATGGAGACTGGTGTCAACTCCCATCATCGAGTGAGAACCTCCAAGACCAACGGTGCACACATAGGGTATACCACCAATAACTTTGCAGACAGGGTAACAATTCACTAGATAGGAGAGACTCTGAATAGAGGAGCAAAGGCTCCATTTGGCCTTGTAGAAATACTTAGAACACGCAGGGTATAACACTCGTGGATCTCCCAATAAACCAACTAACAACGTTGAGATAAAACAGAGCCAAGAAAAAGAAATATAACCCATTGTGCAACCATCAGTAGCATGAACAAACCCATACCCAAGTGAAAGAATTCACAATGACACAAGGCCTTTCAAAACCAGTAAATCTCATAATAGTAAAATATTGGGTATGGTGATATGAATGCGTGGAGACAACCATCCACTATAGAACAAATGAAACCCTCAAACTAAAACCAGCAAGGATGACAGAGAGCCTTTATGGCTGCTAACTCTTAGAATGACCAATAACATTGTGACTTCAAATATTATTTCAATAAAAACCACCAACGATTCATTCTAGAAAAATATAACAATTTTACATAGTTTCCATACTTAAGGAAAGCCCAGACCCATACATCTCGAGCCAATATCTATTTCGTAACCAGAGCAGATTCATGGATGGCGAAAAAGACATACCTGTAACCAAAATCACCTTAAAAACGCGAGCTTGGTCGAGCGGTTCTTCCTCTGCTTGAAAGTTGGAGCCTAACCACATCAAAACACAGTTGAACAATATCCAAACTAGGGTGGCGGCCAGTGGAAGGAGTAGGAGTGACGTGCAGTAAATTCACATCACCTCCACCCTCAAGTCATTCAATTCCTTATTACACGCCAGCCCACTAATCCATTAATTCATTCAATTAAACCATGCATCGAAACCAACATCCACTAATTTCCAAGAGTGCCATCCATATCACATTTAACCATCGCCAACTATACCATAACACATATCAACCATGCTTTCATATAAATCAATAAATCGCATAGCTATTAACTGTTAGCTAGGATTAACAACGATCATTCTAATTTCAATGCATGTAGTGTAGCATAGTAGCATAGTTCAATCTTTTCTTTTTGCATTTTTTTATATTGCTTTTGCCTCTTTTCAACTTCTCTTTATTTGTTTTTACTAACATGTATCTTTTGCAGGTGTCACAATTAATAAATCCAGGACTAAATAGCAAAGGTAACCACAGATATCATAAGCCATTATGACATGGCATTCGAGCCTAGAGAAATAGAACAAACATGCATTATCCCTCATCCATCGGTCATGAATAGAACCAACATTGATCATCAATCATTCTCAAACTTGTAAGTAGTGTCGAACAGCAATAAAAACATCAAATAAGAACCATATCTAATCCTCCAACCTACAAGGGGATCCCACCTACTAGTATTATATATATCATTAGCTTATAATTAATAGGCTTTAGCAATACTTTGCGGGCGAAATCCTCGTTGCAATTTCAATCGCCAACAAACTGGCGACTCCACAGGAAAATTTGCTTTCAACATATTTAGAACACATAACTCATGGTTTCACAGACTAAGAACAATAAATTTAGCAGATATAATCAAAATAATTATGCAACAGGGGGAAGTGAGCGGATTTAATGGAAAAATGACTGGGAATTTGGGAATAACTCATGAAAAATGTTAAGTATGAGGGGGTTTATCCCTGTATGCGTAATCATTCAACCAAAATCTTCTCTTTACTCCAAGGAGAAAAATTGATGGACCTGGTCTTTTATTTCTCAAATGGATGAAGAAATGGAAAGAAGAAGTGGGAAATAACCAATCTCTTTATAAGACAGCAGTGATAGCAGATAACAAATTCAAGTATGTCTTCAATGGAAACATCATAATAGTTGTGTAAGCTTGATTGTTATTGACTAACAATATCTTGCAGGAGTGTCACTATGGAAGAACTGATCCAACATCTTATTCTCAACCAAAATCAATTAAAAAGATGGCAAAGCAATAAAAATCCTAACAGAATAATATTGTAGAAAATTAAAACAGCATAAATAAAGTGACAGAAATGTAAAAGAAGTAGGAAATGTTTACAACAAAAAGCAGAAATCGCACTACTATAAAGCAGAAAAGAAAAATAGTAGAAAACTGAAAGCGGAGCTAAACTAATAATCTACAGGGAACCGAAATAGTGTTAGAACTTTTCAAGTTGGTTCCACATAATGCTTCAAGTGGGAATTGTTAGTGTTGTAGGAAAACAATTGCTCTTGTAAATCTTTTAGAATGTAAGAGTTGGTACCTAAGACAAAAGCGATATTGAAAGGACCCAGCCATAATTTTTGAAATTTTGAATGCCTTCCCCTATCAACATGAGTTGAATCCCATAGCAATACTTTTTCATTGACTTTAAACTTGACAATCTTGACACTCTTGTTGAAATACTTCTTAACAGTTTGTTGTTTCCTTTTAATATTATCCAAAGTAAACATCCTTTGCTCTTCCAAAGCTAGGAGTTCATTTATCCTTTTTGAAATATCAGAAGAATTTAATTCTTTGATCTGTAGCATCAACCTTAAGGATGAAAGTTCCAGCTCAGTAGGAAAGAGGGATTCTTGGCCATAGACAAGATGAAAGGGGGTGCAACCAGTGCTTACCTTGGTAGTAGTTTGATCTGCCCAAAGGGCGTAAGTTAGGAGAGTGCACCATTGACGAGGCTTATCTTTGATAAGCCTTTTGATGATTCTTACTAGATTTTTGTTGGTAGACTCGGCTTGCCCATTTCCTTGGGGATAATAAGTTGATGAGGTGAAATTTTTAACCCTCAACTTAGCTAAAAATTGGGTCAGCGTAGCATAATTGAAAGCGGGACCATTGTCTGTAATAATTTCCAATGGAATACCAAATCTGGAAAAAATATTATTCTCAAGGAAAGAAATTACATGTTCATCTGTTGAATGCTTAAGTGGGACAGATTCATCCCACTTTGTGAATAGTCTGTGGTTGTCAAAATAAAAACCTGTCCAACTAAAGATGGAGGATTAATAGGACCAATAAAATCCAATCCCCACTTTGAAAAAGGAAATTTTGGTAGGACAAGAAGTAATGGCATGGCTGAAAGGCGTTCTTTCCCAGCAAATTTTTGGCACTTGTCACAAGATCTTGAAAAAACATAAGAGTCACGAAAGATTGAAGGCCAATAGTATCCTTTTCTAATAATCTTGAAGGCAATGGTTTTAGTAGAAAAATGACCATGAATGACATAATTTGAATAGCCATGAGTTTCTTGCAACAGTTTATGTGTGTCTTCATTATTTACACAGCGAAGCAACACACCATCAGCAGACTTTCGAAACAAGAAGTCTCCTATAATGACGTATCTTTTCGATTCAAGATGGAGCCTTCTCCTCTGATGAGCATATAAATTGTCTGGACATATTTGGTTATGTAAGTAGTAAATTAAATTCGTGTACCAGGGATGTTTAGACACCGAGAGGATCTGGTTATCAATGTAAAAGAGAGTTGATACGGAACTATCCTCTTCATCAATTTCTTCATTATTCTCAGCATGCTGAGCTAAGTGAAGGGCTAAGTGATGTCCCTTGATAGTGGTAGAAGTCACGATATTCAAATCATGTTCCTGGATCTTAGCAAGCCAATGTGCAAGCTTCCCTGAAAGATAAGTCTGTGAGAGCAAAAAATTGACAGCAGGTAAAGGGACTTTTACCAATGTATGCTTACCTAAGATGAAGTGGTGAAACTTCTTAATAGCTTTAACAAGAGCGAAAGCATGTTTCTCAATGAAAGAATATTTAAATTCATCATCAGACAAACTTTGACTCATGTAAGCCATTGGTTTTTCATTCCCTTGGTCATCATTTTGCATGAGGACAGTAGAAACTGCTTCCTCAGTGGCATTAGTATATATCATGAATTCCTTCTCAAAATCTGGCTTCACCAAAACCAGTGCGGAACTGATTGTTTTCTTAATCCCTTCAAAATCATTTTCGACATCATCTGTCCAAGAAAAAGAACAATCTTTCTTAAGAAGATTATGAATTGGTTTGACCATCACAGCAAAATCTAGAACAAACCTACGGACAAAGTTAATAACCCCCATAAAAGCTTGAACCTCCTTCTTGGAAGTGGGAGCAGGTAGATTAAGAATAGCAGCAATCCTTTTAGGATCAATGCTTATTCCTGAATCAGAGACAATGTGTCCAAGGAGCTTTCCCTTGGTAACGTCGAAAATGGACTTGGAAGGATTTAGAGAAATGTCAAATTTCCTACATCGCATGAGAACTTTTCTCAAATGACCATAATGATCTAATCAAATTTTAGAGTATATTGTTAAGTCATCAAGGTAGATATGAATGATCTTACCGATAAAATCATCCAAATCTATTTGCATAGATATTTGAAAGGTGGCACCTGCGTTAGATAAGACAAAAGGCATACGTTCATAAGCAAAGGTACCCCAATGAGTAATAAAGGTGGTTTTGTATTTATCTGCCCTTTTTACCTTGATTTGATTGTAACCAGAAAAATTGTCAAGTAAGGACATCATTTGTGACCCTGCAACTTGCTACAAAATCATTTCCATGTTATGGAGAGGGAAGAGATATTTTATACTAGCTCGATTTAATGCACGAAAATCAACGCATAATCTGATCTAACCAGTTGTTTTCCGGACAGGAACCAAATTTGAAACTCATTTAGAATATTTGACCGGAAAGATGATTCCAACCTTCAAGAGTTTTTCCAACTCCTTTTGAATAGTTGCTTCTAGCGTAGGGTTAATAGGTCTTTGTTTTTTCCTAACTGGTTTTATGCCGTCCTTAATGGGGATGGCATGTTGTATAAGACCAGGATCAAAACCATGAAGATCCTCATAAGACCAAGAAAAAACATCTTGAAATTCACCAAGTAGCTTGGAAAACTTCATTTTCTCTTCATCTTAACATTTGGCACCTATTTTAACATTCTTTGGAGTCTCAAGTGTCCCAATGATCAAGGAGATGGTTTCACCCACCTTCCTTTTTGACTCCTCTTCTTTTTGTTTCTCCTTTTTTCCTACATCACTCGAAGAAAATGAACTCTCTAGAGGAGTCAAGCCTTTAGGAATCTTGTTATCTTCTATGGATATAATTTCCTTAGTCTTAAAAGGTTCATTTTGAATGAAATCACAAATGCTCTCATCGTTAGGGAAGACCTGCCAAGATTCTATATTGTCGAGGATATGTGGACGATATAGAGATTGAAAGGTACAATCATGTCTGTGTGGCAGAAGTTGTCGATTAGGAGAGGCTGCAAAAAAAGCTAATTGATCGGCCATTGAGTTTAACTCCCTCTTGACATGAGTGATGTTGAAAGATAAAAGGTTTGAGATAAGCGCCCAAACAGTTTGGGTGTATCGTTTCATCAACTTGTTGCTAGGAGAGTAAATTTTACGTACAAGATTCACAACAAGCTCATAATCCCCAAAAACTGAAAGGTGACCACATCCAAGATTATAGGCATTCTCAATGCCCAATAACAAAGCTTTGAATTCGGTGACATTGTTTGTGCAAGCAAACTCCAGCCTATAATAAAAGTTATGGATTTTTCCTACAGGATAAATTAAGATAATGGAAGCTCGGTTACCTTCATTAGAGAATGAACCATCAAAGTGAATGTGCCACATACCATCATCTAAATCAATTTTTTCCAAAGGAATGTTATCCTCCTCAATAAAGATGGAATACACTCCTAGGTCCTCTTTGATATAGTTTACGTTAGGTTGTGGGACACTCTCTATGTAAGGTGATATCCTCCCCTCTCTAAGGACTATAATGTTTTTACCTCTCTGAGGAACAGATAAATGTGTTTTGTCGAGTGAGAGGTATCCACCCCTTAAGGCTTGTCAATATATTCCCAAGATGATTAGTAATTTCTTATTGACATATCAATTACCTGAATATTGAGGGTTGTCCTTATTTCAAGATGAGCGCACAAAACTAAGGTCACATCTTTAATATTGCCTATGGTTGTTTGTTGTAGACTATTATAGGAGAGCATGTTTTTAGAGTTTTCATTTGTACAAGACAAGCCCATCTCTTCCATAATAATCTTTGACATCACACTTGGGCCCGAACCGCCATCAATGAGGCAACAATGGGCAATCTTATCCTTAATATTTACTGAAATATAAAAAGGGGGATTTTTTACAGAGTATCTAAAGTTATGTACACCTACTTTATTTACAGACGGATCCTCTTTGTTCGCCTCTTCAGAGAGGTTGGCTACAATGGAATCTTTTCCTTCCATGAATTGTTTCAAATTCATATGTTGTTCAGGGACGGAAACCATGTTCAAAAGGGTTGCATCTTCTTTGATGTTGGCCAACTGATTCAAGATATTTTACTTGGAAGAGGGAAGAAAGGAGGTTATTCCTTGACTTTCAGGAACCTTAGGAACCTGAGCAGTAGCAGTGGGTGAGGATGAGCTTGGGCTAGAAGAATTTGGGGGAGGCTCAAATTTACCCTTGGGAGCATAGGATTTGTTCCTATATTGATGGTCATGACATATTCTGGCTCTCTGAAATCTAGGACAGCAATGGTAGTTTCGGGTCTTTTACCAAAGATCTCATCTCTATCACTCTTCCTTACCTCACATGTGGCTTCCTCATGGTGTTCCTCACAAAAGTTACACCATCTTCGAGGCAAAATAGCTTTAGGCTGAAAATTATTTTCAATTCAATTCCTAAAGGGAGGTGTAAAGGAGGATGAAGCTCCAGGGGTGAGAGGGGAGACAGTTCCTTTCCACTCATATGCTATCATACGATTGTTCATATCTTGTACTAGCTGTAAAAGGGTGGACATGTCTGTCTATTTAACTGATTCTCCTTGAGGAAGATCCCTTATTTCAAGTTGTTCTTCATACTCTGAATAAGTGTGTAGAGAGAAACTGAGATTATCAATGGATTTTTCCTCAAGCCTATGACAGTAAGGGGAATTTAATGCATTGTAGTAATGCATGAAAGTGGCTTGGTTCTGAGGTCGAATGAGTTCAAGGATTTGATTGTATAACTTAGTGAAACGCAAGTTGAAGGACTTGATGATTTCACCATCCTTATAGGTGATGTTATTATATTTCCATAACTTCTCGACTGGGCTTTTAGATTGCCCATAAGTGGATCTGAACCAATATATTAACTCCTCCCAAGTAGACAGAATCTTAGGAGGAAGTTCAAAGAAATCAGCCACAGCCTTTCCTTCCAAGGAATTGACGAATAAGCGCATGCAAGTATCATTGTCATTGGCTCCAATGTTATGACAAGCATTAGAAAATGCCACCAGGTGTTCGTTTGTAGTGATAGTGTTATTTCCCGAAAACCTAGGAAGATGTTCTTTGAATTTAGGAAGTGTACAAGTAGCAGGTGCTAGGTTAAGGGGAGAGGACACATGCCACAGTGTGGTTGTGGCGTCTTCTTCAAACTGAAAAAGGCCATACTTTTTAATGATTTTGGTGGGATTCGTGGTAGATTGGAAAGGGATATGGTGGATATATAAGATACCAATCACTGGCGAAGATGAATACTGAGAAGAGGAAGCACTTCCCATGCCACTAGAGACACCACTAGATGCCATCTTGTGGATGATAGATGAGGGGAAGAAAGACGAACTGAATTAATCAGACAAAGTTCTCGATAACACAATGTTCCTTCTTCCTATTTCAGAAATAGGATTAATTTCATGTGGCAAGCCTCTTCTTCTTCTAGAAGCACAAGAGTCTAAGGACATGAAAGAAAGGCCAAAAAAAAAGAAACAAGAAGGTTACTGCTGATTTCTAGGTTGTCTACATATAGCTTCCAATCGTTCTTGAGCACTAATATCTCGTTGATTTGTTCCCCATGAATGATTAAGCTAAGCACAGGTATTGGCAGTGTCTAAAATAATGTTAAACAGGTTCAAAGCAATGTTGGTCTGATCTTGAAGATCAGGCTCAATATTGGGCTGCCTTGTAACGGGTACATTCATTAAGAAATAAAACAATCAAAGAATCAATATCATAAAAATAGATGTATCGATGAAAATCGAGTATAAAAATTAACCAGAGAGATATCGAAGATCTCCCCAGTATGGTCGCCAAATAAATGTTGAGGAAAAGATATGAAATGATCTTACTCAAGCATTTTTCAGATTCTTCTTGGCTAAATCATAATAGATGGGAATATCACCCTATGTTTATATCCATCAAAATTAATATTCTAACTCACAAGTATTGATTACAAGTGCTTAGGCTAGTCTTTTATAAATAAAAAATTGCTGGAAAATTCATTTTTTAAATGATTTTCTTAATATAACAGTTGTTGAAATAAATGTAGAGATAGAAGCAAAGACACCAAAATGATAATCAAGACAGATGAGACATAAAGCAATCCTTTATTTCATTCCAATTCACCAAAGAGTCACTCTCTTTACAAAATGTCATGAAGAAATTTCAGACCAAAGTCAAACTTAGACATCCCCGATGGAACATACAAAAGGACCTCTGACAAAAAATCAAAAACTGAGCTCTAAAAGTTGGATCATCTTGCCACAGATTGTTGCCCACTCGACTCTGCACAATATCCTTTGTCAGTCATGAAAACTAATTCACAAACAGACAAGTCTACACAAACTATCAAAGATAGATCAACACCTATGAAAAACAAGTGTCTAAATAATGTAATTCAGCCCCGAATCTTGTTGTCTATAATAAGACCCTGCTATCATAAAAAAGAATTAGGTTGTGATCAATTAAGGAATGAATGAAAACTTAACTATCTCAACATAATCTCAAAGAGCAGACCTTCTATCCTCCTCTTGTTCCTCCCTTTCCTTTATCCTTTAAGCAAAATAGAATTGGTTGAAGTAGTTGAAATACCTCATTAGTTAAGTTAACTAAAAACTCAACCAAATTTTTAGTTAAAGGGGAAAAGTAATAAATCATAATAAGGTTTTTTAAATAAATAATAACTAGTAGGTGGGACCCCTTGTGACTCATTTTTTCTCTTAACAATCATAACATAACTAGTTAATTAAGAAAAACACCCCTCCT
>JASDQU011311035.1:12966-25456 GCA_032191745.1 Picea mariana | reverse complement strand
GATTGCATCCGAAATGTTGTACCCTGTACACAGTATGGCTAGTCTTATTCTCTTTATGAATTCCTTGCTATAGTTTTTGCAGTCTTCTGTTATAATCAATAGTCAATTCAGTGCTAAACATGAAGACCACTATTTTCTTTCACTGGCAGCTACATTGGAAGCAATCGATTCAGTGGAGAGATACCTACAACATTTTCCAATTTAAAGAAGATGAAAGTATTGTAAGTAGCTTTGTTATTTTCATCTACAATTGTATTGAAAATTAAGATAGCAAGAGTCAAAGAGACACACAAACTCAATCGTTTCTGCAGAAATATTTACTTTATTGTTTGTTGTGCAGTTGGGCATCTAGCAACAACTTTACTGGAAAGATACCGGATTTTATTGGAAACTACTGGAGCCAACTTGAGGACTTGTGAGATCACTTTTGTGTGAAACACTGATCATTTTTGGGTTTGCTCACATATAATTGTCCTCAGATAATGATCTGAAGTCGGATAAATATAAACATATATAGAAAAATTAATACATGAGGATTTTCTGTTTCTTTCGTTTCATGTGTATGTGTATGGGAGATGATGTCTTTTTGATTGCAGGATACTTGAAGGAACTTCTTTTGAGGGGCCAATTCCTTTAAGCATTTCAAATTTGACTAAATTAAATCGCCTGTGCGTATGAATATCCTTACCATTTTTTGTTCATTTCCCAATGCAAGCAGTTCCTTCTGTGTGCAATTTACTCAGAACTTCGAGTGATGTCCTCTCTTATTTAGCAAATCATTACTTTTCAATCTTCTAGTTGTTGCTTACTGCACATGTATAAATATTGTGTTTGTGTGTTGAAGATAATCATAATTTGTTTAATGCATTTGTGTTAACCATTTGTGCTTTGGATTGTAGTATATTCATTCTTCTTTAGTTATATTAACTTGCTATTGATTAAGCAGCATTATATGTGACATACCTCGAGGTGGCACACTTCTTTCATTCCTACAGAACCTGAAGAATCTGACAACATTGTGAGTGATGTACAGTTGCTTGTTTACATGATTTGTTTCATGGAAACATTGTTTTGAAGTTTATATGTTGTTTTGAAGTTTATATGCTATTTTGAATGTTTCCAAGTTTATCCTATAATCTATCTTGAATGCTATTGACAGATTCTTAAGGAACAATATGATCTCTGGGAAAATTCCTGAATACATTGGAGAATTGAACCAACTCCAGATGCTGTAAGTTAATCTCACGAGCTTATTGGTATTCATGAAATCAGAATCTAAATAGACTAAATATTGTCTCTATTATTAAAAGCTTTTGCTAAATAAGAGTGTCTTTTACCTCAAGCTGACTAGCATCATTCACATGTTTGTTGGGAAACAATAGAACTCATCCTGCGACATATGAAAATGCCAAGAACTGTGCAATAGAACCATAACACACACGTAAGAGAGATGCATAATATCTATCGAATTTAATGCAGAAGAATTTAAGTGACAACCTGAGCGTAATGTCATTGGGTCACCTTATCCTAACTCTCTTCGGAGCAACTCAAGATCAAATACGTAATACACTTTTCATGCATTCCTATGCAGTTGTACCAAGAACCATAATCATTGACATCTAGCCCATTATCAGCTAATTCCAGATCTATTAAGTGTTGAGAATGATCAAATCTTTAGAGATTTCAAGATTTTTTTAAATGGGAAAAACTTGATCACCTTGATGGATTTGATCCTTTTTGGTGCCTCATAAATCTAGAGTTGAGATAGATCTAGGATGGTTCTAGTTGTGGGTGGCCCCATCAAAATTTTAGATCATCATTGTTGTATATGTATATGTATGGAACTCAGCCTGCGACATATGCAAATGCCAAGAACTGCACAATAGAACCATAACACACACATAAGAGAGATGCATAATATCTACCGAATGTAGATATGAAGAATTTAAGTGACAGCCTGAGCGTAATGTCATTGGGTCACCTTCTCCTAACTCTCTCTGGAGCAACTCAAGATCAAATACCTAATACACTTTTCATGCATTCCTATGCGTTGTACCAAGAACCATAGTCATTGACATCTATCCCATTATCAACTAATTCCAGATCTATTAAGTGTTGAGAATGATCAAATCTTTAGAGATACAAGCTTTTTTTAAGAGGGAAAAACTTGATCACCTTGATGGATTTGATCCCTTTTGGTGCCTCATAAATCTAGAGTTAAGATAGATCTAGGAWGGTTCTAGTTGTGGGTGGCCCCATCAAAATTTTAKATCATCATTGTTGTACATGTATGATCCTTTGAAATTTATGAAATACCATGTATAATMTRAATGGTGYTATCAARAAGGCTACTTAAAAAGTTACATGAGAAATAAGGTGAGAAGTTATAAAGTAAAAAATGTTCAATGATGAAGAAGGTGAGTAGTAAGAAGGATAATTCAAGCCTTTAACTTGAAATATCAGAGTGAAAGGCATACCATGCTCCCTTCCTTTCCAATAATACTAGTTTCTTTCTCCAACATCAACCCTTGTGACTTCATGAAGTCTCAAGAAGCACCCCACTCATGAAACCAATATAAGGTGGAAAATATAAAGAATAATTATAGAAACTGACAAGATATCACTGGATGGGAAATCTAGCACCCAAGGGTGTGCTTGGGATTCTAGGTAGACTCCTCTAACTATTGAGTTTTTATTTAATTAACTTGGAATTTTGAATTCATGTGGCCTTTTCTAGTAGATTCTTGGGCACCTTGGCATAGTAGAACCTAGAGAAGTGGGTTATATGACCTCTTGGTTCATATTCTCATCATTTGGGCCTTTCTAGGTGGAGATGTTGGAATGATGTCAACCTTTTACTTCGTGATTCTAGTTATGTTAGTTTGTGACTTGGAGCTCTTGTGGGTCTTTGTATTTAATTCTTTTTCTATGACCATGATATTATATCACCTAATTGATTAGTTATTCAGTGCCTCACTACTAAATTCC
This sequence comes from Picea mariana, assembly GCA_032191745.1. Taxonomy (NCBI): domain Eukaryota; kingdom Viridiplantae; phylum Streptophyta; class Pinopsida; order Pinales; family Pinaceae; genus Picea; species Picea mariana. The sequence goes on along the minus strand of JASDQU011311035.1, from coordinate 22,468 downwards.
TTTACTGGGCGTAATGATTTCCCTACAATTCTATCTAATCAATTGTTTCAAAATAGCGAGAAAATATTTTTATTTAGTATTTATTGACTATACAAACATGGAAATCAATGCACTATACTAAAAGCAATGCAGTGAATAACTTAGAAAAAAATTATTAACTTTATGAATACTAAAATCTATGCAATATAATGAAATCAATGTACTTGGTATTATAGGATACTGCACCAGCCTTTGGCTTTTGATCTAAGTAATAGGACACGGGCCCTCATAAGTTCCATGTCCATATCCCACATGTCAAACATGTGGCAAGCTAGGACACATGTTTGACACGTGTTTAACACATGTCCTAAAACAAGACATGTCAAACATGTTTCAGACATGTGCCCTAGCCATTTCATGATGTGTCTAACACAGGCGACATACAAGAGAGACCAGTAGGCCTCTAAAAAATGATTTCCCCCTTCTATTTCCTCTTTTTTATCTACAGGAGGGAGCACTGAGGTCTATTGGTGTGTAGCTAAAGGATAAATTTGAGATTTGAAGGGATTCCAAGCACTCTCTAGGTGGATTTGCAAACTAGATTTCTTCTTTTTTCCAATAACAATGTTTTTTTTGCTCACACCATAGAAATCATGGCTCAATCAACAAGGGAAATTGTTAAAGGTCAGAGGAAAGGGAGGAATAACACTTTTGGTGTTTCCTCCCCTCCTTCAATTTGATTTTTCTATGCTAGTGCTCCAAATGCTACAAGTGGACCTCCAAGTGAAGTTTCCAGTGCTAAAAAAAGTTGTTGTAGCAAGACAACATCCACAAGAAAAGAAATACCAACTATGGAAGTATGTAACAAAACAACAAGGGCTTGGTACCAAGTTAGTTTGGGGAGGGAATGTTCTTTGGAAATGTAATTTATGCAATGTTTAATATAATATAACCTACTACTGAGTTAAGGGTCATTTGTTTTCCCTTGACTATGGACTTGGAACATGTAAATAAGTGAGTGCATCCAAACGAAAAGAAATGGAAAGAGAGGATAATGTTAGCTTGGGGAAGGTGGCCGCAACAATTAGGAAAAAAAATAGTGAGGGTCCTCTTCCATTCTTGAGGAATTCAACTAGTGGGTTGTCATGAGACTATTTAGTCAACAAGAAAGAGGCGAGCTCCAAGTGGTGGTCCAATGGACAAGATATTTCAACAAGAGAGATGAGATGAGGTTGATCTGACCATTGGGTTCTTTTTCTATCTCAACATCAATGTATTTAATGTTGCACAATCTCCTGTTTTTATTGATATGTGTCAGGCTCTAGTTGAATGGGATCCAACTAGGTATGTGCCTCCTAGTTCAGAGAATCTTAGAACTACATTGTTGGTTAAGTCAAATAAGTAGGTGGATACAATCCTAGAGCCTATTAAACCATAATGGCCCTCATCCACTTTAGATGTTGTTTCTTATGGATGGATGGATGCATCACATTATCCACTCATCAATTTCTTGGTGCCTTCCATAAATGAACTAATATTCTTGAAAGTAATGGATGCCCTTGGAAAATACAAGGATGCACAATATATGAGTGAGTTTTTCATTAAAGTTATTGAAGATGTAGGTGTTGATTCTATTGATGATTACAACTTCATGAGACATCCTTCAAGACACGGACTGAGTGAGTCGACCAGTGAGAGAGCCCATGTGTTTGGTGTGCCCATGAGGTGGGTGTGTCATTCTTCTCTGGATTGAGATGAGACGATGTGTGCCCCTATGTGGGGTGAGGATTCCCATGAGATGGGTGTCTCATTCCTCTTTGTATTGATATGAAACAATGTGTATCCCTTTGTTGGGTGAAGGTGCCCATGTGATGGGTGTACGTCAAACTCTGGATTGAGTTGTTATGATGTGTGGTCTCCTGCCTTGTGGACTCAGTTGAGTCAGGCTTGAGATGGTACTCCAGATGATTCTTCTATGGACTCAGTGAGATAGAGATTTGTTGAGTAGGATGTCCCTATGGCTGAGCACAGGTGGACGTGCCCCTAGTGGTTGAGCACTAGTGGATGTGTGAGATCCCTTGCTATATTGTCTAAGAGTAAGATTTACCTGTAACCCTAATTGTGATGTAAAGGGTACAAGTCGTCTCCATCATATGTGAAAGATAATTAATGTTTATTGTAATAATTAATTATTTTCCGAGTTATTGAGGTCAACCCTATTTTTCCAATAGACACCACTTTTGGTCTGTCCAATCTAGTATAAATAAAGGTGATTTCCACATTGAGGAAACACACAAATCACTTGTCATTTGGAAATTTCAACAAGTACATTTCTAGGGTTGAAGTGAACACCTCTCTTGGGCACAAGTTTTAAGGTAGTAGAGAACCCTCTTGTGTGCATTAGGGTTTTATGGTTGGAGGATATTCTCTTTAGAATATAGAAAAGGATTGTTGGGTTTTTCTCCCTTGTTGAGAAGGGTTTTCCCAGGATATTTCTCGTGTTCTTATGCATGGTATTTCTTCTAGTGATCTTGGTTATTGCAACAATTGTGAATGGTGTAGGTGAATTTGTTTATGGTTCAAGTACATGAATAAAATGAAATAAACCTCATGCTTGAGCCCAACATAGTGAAAATTCAACATGGTTTCAGAGCATAGGTCTTGAAGAACCCATTGCAAAAGAATTAAATCCAACCATCCTCTCTACAATTTCGTACGACCTTCTAGGGTTTCTACAATTCTGTATGGCCCTCCTTCCTTTTTAGTTTCAAGACTTTATACTTGGATTTTGGGGCTAAAATTGGCATAGGAGAGTACGATCTCCCTCAGCACACTACCAAAGACTCTCAAAGTGTAATTCCAATAATTTTGGATTTTTGGCCCTAGGGATTCTAGGGTTCCACAATTTTTTGCAGAAAATTCAAATTTAGTGTTTATACAACTAATTGAAGGAGATTTTCAGCTCACCAATGTTCTTCTGAATTTCAAGGATTATTTTTGGTAGTCATAAGCCCAACAAAACCAAATTTTCTAGCCTAGCCTAGCCATTAGGTTTTCTATCCCAGTTGGAAAGGGTTTGTGAAGAATCTGAAAATACGATGAACAAAAACATGATGGAAGATAAGCTTGATGAATCAAGAAAATATAGTTCCTAGAAGCCAAGACTTCAGAGAAATGAAGACATCAAAGAAGAAGCCTTATTATTCATTTCAACACTCTCAGGTATGGTTCCTACTTATAATGATACTTATTTAATTGACAATGGTGCCTCCAGGCACATGACCAGATTTAAATATCACCTAACAAATCTTGTTGAGAAAGAGACCAATCTACATGTTGTGCTTAGAGACAATGGCAGATATAATGTGATAGGGGTTGGAACTTCTAATTTCCAACTATATTCGAACATACCTCTTCAGTTAAGTGAGGTACTATATGTACCTGGGATGAAGAGGGACCTTGTCTCCATTTCTTCCTTAGAAGACAAAGTCTACAAGGTTAATATTTCTGAAGGAAAAGTTCTTGCATGGCACAAGGACTCACATATAAATTATGCCAGAGTAATTGGTGTTTGAGAAAACAAATTATACAGGTTGACTATCAGACCAGTCTAGGCCCTATTACATGATATTATCAGCTTGAGTGAGCTATGGCATAGGAGACTTGCTCACATTCATTATAGAGCCCTTCAAGCTCTAGGGAAAATGGTAATAAACCTTCCAGAGATACATATTCAACATAAAGGTGTTTGCAGAGGTTGTGCACTTGGAAAGAATGTAAAGGGGTCCTTCTTGAAAAGTGACAATAGATCCAAGGAAATCTTGGACTTGATACATTCAGATGTGTGTGGGCCAATGATTGTTGCCTCCCTGAATGATTATTTTTACTATGTACTCTTCATAGATGATCACTCTCAGAAAACTTGGATTTATTTCCTGAAGACCAAGGATGGAGTCCTTGCAAGATTTCAAGAATTCAAAGCTCAGGTTGAGAACCTAACCAAAATAAATATCAAGGTACTAAGATCAAATAATGGAGGAGAGTACACCTCCAAGGATTTCAGTAATTTATGTATTGAAGTAGGGATTGTTGGCACAGGGGCAGACCCAAGGTTCACTCCAAGATCACACCAACAAGCCCTAGCTACTGGCCCTTTCGGTAACACCTGTGAAGCAGATGCAGTCTCACCCGAAGCAACTATGAGGGGGTTGTAGGATAGAGATGTCTACAACCAAAGGAATGTCAAGTGGATCAAGTACAACAACAACTCCATATGCATCAACATTTATCAAACTAGATCTATCCTACATAGTTATAGATCTGATCTAACACAGTAATGCAATTAACCATATAATAACAATAGATATCAAAGCATAAGTCACACACAAAACACAAGGTATACATGTTTCACCCTCTCTCTAGGGCTACGTCCACAGAACTGCACTTATAATATATTAAGATAAAGCCTACAGTTATGATCTTTGCTCTTAGTCAACATACCTTCTCTCTTCTTCTCTCTTCCTCTACCATCCTGTGCACCTAGCTGGAGGATTTGATCCTTGCACCCAGCTAAAGATCTTAAAATACCAAGAATATTTCTCTCTCATCACTTCCTCCCTCACAGTAAAATAATCTCTTAACCCACACTAATCAATATCAATGCCAAGCAAGAGTACCCCCCATGACGTAGGTCCTCTCAACCTATATTTATACATTACAGTCCCTCACTGACAACCTTAGATCGAAACCTAGGTGTCAAAACCCTAATTACCAAAACCCTAGGTACCTAAAACCCTAGGTCAACTTGATCCAATTTTCCCAGGCTTCACCAACCTATCTCTCCTTTCTTTCTGTGTGGTGGTAATGGTGGCTTTCCCCGCTTTCTGAGTTGTCCTCGATCCATATCCCTTGTTGATCTGTCATCCTTGATCTCCTCATCTAACAACTAGCTTTTCTGCACTTTGCTCCGAGTTTTCTTCTCTTTTTCTTACTTCGACCCAGTGACAGTCATTGTGTCTTCCGCGCAGTTCATGTTTGATCTTTTCTTCCTTGATATTCTCTTGCTTCCATATCCAAGGGCCAACAGGCCCCCAAGACTCACCTATGAATCGTCCCGTGGCACTTCATATCTGATCTTTCTATTTTACTTCGACTTTGTACTGTGCAGTGCAGTCTTTGATTTCTGCTTTGTGCCACTTCCCTTCCCTTGTGCAGACTGTCTTTTCTGTGTCTGGTACCCAGTTTCAACTGCACTTGGTACCTGGACCCTTCTCTTTTTGTTTTTACTAAGAGTTGTGAGGTAGATGGTTGTCCTAGTACAACTTCATCCGACTCTCGTTAACCAATCCTTCCTTCCATTCTCCCTTCAATGTTTGTAGTTATGCAACTCCTCCTTCTGTGACATAGGTGATCTCGTATGGTCCGAGCCAATGTGTCCTAAAATTCCCTGGGTGTCTTATGAACTTACTGTCATATAGGATTACTAAGTCATCCTTCTTGAATGTCTTCTTCTTGATGTGCCTGTCATGATATGCCTTCTCTCGTTATTTATAAACCTGCTGGTCGAATCTTACAATGAATCGGTCTTCCTCCAATTCAACCAACAGTTCTAGCCTCTTGTGGACAGTGCCAGTATCATCCATGTCTATAAATGAAACAATTCTTAAGCTTGGTACCAAGTATTCCATCGATACAACAACTTCAAGGCCGTAAACCAACTTGAAAGGGGTCTACATTGTTAATTTCTTGCAAGTGGTTCTATAAGCCCAGGGTGCTGCTAGTACTCTTAAATCCCAGTCATCCCTGTTCACACTACAAACCTTCATCAATGTTGTCTCCAAGATCTTATTGAATGTTTCAACCATTCCATTTTCTTATGGATGGTAAGGTGTACTCTTTTGATGGTGAACTGCAAATTCTTCAGTCAGGGCTTCCACTGTCTTATTGATGAAATGGGTGCCTTGATCACTCATAGGGGTCTTAGGGCATCCAAATATGGTTATTATGTCATCAAATATAAAGTGTGCAGCTGTAGTTTCACTACAGTCCTTGAATGCTCTTGCTTCGATCCATCTGGTTAAGTATTTAGTCACATTAATGATGTACCTTTCTCTTGTGCGCTTCCCTGGTGGGTTTATAGGTCCCACGAAGTCAATGGCCCATTTTTCAAATGCTTGTAGGGTCATATGTGGTGCTCATGGAATTTCATCTCTTCGGGATGGTTTTCCAACTCTCTGGCATATATCACAAGCTCTAGCATAATCCTTAGAATCTTTGTGTAAGGTAGGCCACCAAAGGCCAGCTCGTAGGACCTTCTGCGCAGTTTCTTTCCCAACATAATGTCCTCCTGCAAGGCCTTCATGAGATTTTGCGAGGATCGGTAGGTGCCCTTCCTCCATAACACATCTTCTTAGTATCTCATCAGGTCCCATCTTGTATAGCTGACTAGCTATCAGTGAAAAGTCTGCAGTGCGCACCATGCGTTGTTTCTTCTGGGGAATTGTATACTCACTAGGTGATATCCCTATCATCAAAAACTGGACGATGTCTGTGAAGTGGTCATTAGTCTTTCTAATGACGAGAAGTTGTGCATCTAGTAGTGTATCCTCCAAACTAGTGGGTTATTCTCCATGTTCCAACCTCAATGACAACTGGTCAGGGCCCTTGTTCATTCTTCCTGGCTTAACTATGATCTCAAAATCATATTCCTAAAACAACAGGAGCCATCTGCATATCCACCCCCCCAACACTAGTTTATTGACTAGGTATTTCAGCGTGGAGTGATCTGTGAACATTTTAAAGTGTCCTCCCAATAAGTAGTGGCAGAAGTTTTGTAGTGCATATACCATGGCCAATCCTTCTCTCTCTGTGGTGGTGTAGTTAATTTCTGTTGTTGATAGCTTCCTTCTAGCAAAGGCTATCAGGTGATCAATGTCTCTTGTTCCTGGCTGTGCCAGTACTACTCCTAGTGTAATATAAGAGGCATCAACATGCACATGAAACTCCTTGCTCTAATCTAGAAAAAACATAATGGGTTTAGTGACCATCTTTTGTTTCAATGTGTTGAAGCTTTGCTAGCATTTATTTGTCCACCCAAACTGGCAGTCCTTCTTCAACAACTTATCCATTGGTGTTGTAATTTGGGCATAGCCTTTAATGAATTTACTGTAATAGTCAGTGTGTCCTAGCACAGTGCACAATTGTTTAACTGAAGTAGGAGGTGGTAAATCAACTATAATTGCAACTTTAGATGGATCAACCAACAACCCTTTCTTGCATACAATATGGCCTAATAATACTCCAAATGGTGAGAAGAAGATGCACTTCTTCAAATTTAAAGCAGTTTGACACTGCTTGCATTTATCCAACATTAACCTTAGACATTCAATATGGTTTGTCAACAAACTAAATACAGTCCAGTCATGAAAATATGCTTATAAAAATTTATGCAAAAATTCTTTGAATGCTTCAACCACCACCCTGGAAAAGATGGCTAGGGAATTCTTCAGTCCAAATGGAATTACTGTGTATTGAAAGGATCTCCATTCCATGGAAAACGTGGTCTTATGGCGATCCTCCTTGGAAATATGGATCTAATGGTATCCTAAAATTCCATCTGTAATAGAATATACCTCTTGGCCTCCCACGTTGTCTAATACTTCATCAGTGAATGGTGTAGAGAAAGGGTCATGTAGACATGCATCATTTAGTTTCTTGAGGTCCACACATATTTTGATTTCTCCTGTCTTTTTGTCGTGTACCACCATAGGGATGATCCATTCTAATTCTTTGATAGGTTCAATAATCCCTGCTTCCAGCATTCTGTCGAGCTCAATCTTCATTTTTCCCTTTTATTTTGGATTCAATATGTAGGGTCTTTGCTTGACTGGCTTCACATATGGTTTTAAAGGTATTCTCATCTCTCCCATAGGTCCTTTGATGAACTTGGTTGGAAACAAATCCTGATATTCGTGCAATAATTCTGTAATCTTGTCAATCGTAGCAACATCTCAAAAATATCTGATATTGGAAAGATTTGGTGGATCCTTTGTTCCAATATTGATCTTTATAATCTTAAATGGTTGTCCAATAAATGGTAATTCAACTTCTGGTCCCTCTATATCTCTTTGGCCTTCTGTCTTCATAATCTTGACCTTCCTCGGGTCATCGTCATCATTGACATTGATGTTATAGCAAGTCTGCAATTTATGGAGAGGCGCAGTCCATTCATCCTCCTCTTGTTTTGTAGGGAGGCTATATTCCTCTTCGAATACCTTATGCCTCACAATCTATAGTGCTTGGTATACTAAAGGATATTCACTTTCAAATAAAGAGGTGGTAAAAAAAAAATGAATCAAACCTTCCCAATCTGTGGTGATGAGGCACAGTTCTGCTTGGAGGTACCAGTTGATAGGGGTCGTATCTAGAATATTAATGAATCTTTTCACCAATTTTTCTCTGGGAATATCACTCCAAGCCTCTTCATAGCTTCGTGCATGGCCCTTTGGGCAACTTCGACCAATATACCTTACTTTGCAACTTACTGTTTGTGTTGAAAACCATGTTGTCATCAAGGTTTGGCATTGTGTCCAATCTGTGATGTTTCTTTTGTGAGTTCCCCACCATCTTGTTGGTGTAGCATTCAGGGCCTCATCCATTGCCAAAAATTGTTGTTGTGTTGGTACACTTGTTTCAAAATCTGAAAGGAAGGTTTCTAGGGTGTTCAGGCCATCAAATGTGGGTAACTTACTCACTGTTATGTTGATCCAATGAACTTCTCTGGTTAATATAGCACATCTATGGTAGAGATTTCATACATATGGTTCTGCCAGTTCTCCAGCGCTTCTTTCAAGTCTGATGAACACGTGTTGTCACTTTTCCAGCTCAGATTCCCATCGGCTATAGGATTTATATAATCTCGTTGTCTGGCTATTAGTTTGTAGATGTTTTCCAATTCGTATGCATGGTCCTCTTCCTTGATGGGCTCTGTGTAACGCTAACCCTCATCTGGATCTAAGGGTGTAATGACCCTAAGGCCATCTCTTTTAAAGGTCATACATATTTTCTTCAAATCAACAATAGTATAGTTGTCGAAGGCCCAATTGATTCCAAGCAATGTAGGGTAAGGGAAGCTATCATCAACAATTTCAATTACCTCAAGATCTGCAAAGGTTCTAACTCTGTCGATGTCCACCGAGACATGCTCCAATCATCCAAATGGGTTGACATCTTAATGATTATCCATGCGAATTCTGATAGGGGAATAGATCAGCTTGGGTTTTCCCATCAATGCCCAAGTTTGCTTCATCATGACATTGACCTCCGATCCTAAGTCGAGTACCACAAAGTCTATATCATATTCTCATATCTGAGCATTTAGGTGTAATTCTTTATTTGTTCTTCTCTTCTTGCCAATTTGGTTTACTACCTTATTCAGTAAGGGGTCTATCTTCCCTAGCTCATACTGCCTGATTAAGTTATGTAGTTCTTGCACAACATTCCCATCCTGAATTAACTTAAGGAA
>JASDQU011311035.1:0-12946 GCA_032191745.1 Picea mariana | reverse complement strand
TTCTCATATCTGAGCATTTAGGTGTAATTCTTTATTTGTTCTTCTCTTCTTGCCAATTTGGTTTACTACCTTATTCAGTAAGGGGTCTATCTTCCCTAGCTCATACTGCCTGATTAAGTTATGTAGTTCTTGCACAACATTCCCATCCTGAATTAACTTAAGGAAAGTGTACAAAAATTCGATGAGTTTACTTACCTCTTTTCCTTCTTTATGCGCAGTCGACTAGTCAAATGCCTAAGGAATTCCATACTCTTTTATTTCCGGTCGTTTTTTTGATGAGGACCCTCGGTCTCTCTTGAAATCATTTCTCGCTTCCTCGAATATTTGTCTTTATTTCTTTGCATCAAAAGCCTGATTCTTCTCCACATCTTTCTTGATACCTGAATCTTCTGCGATCTTTCTTTGGATTGTTCTATCCTCTCCTGTAGTAGTGCCTACTCGAGTAATAACAATAACTCTAGGGTCTGTTCTGTGAGGCTCATCATATATCAGTTGTACTTGGGGGTTCTACTGGGGTCCTCATCTTTCCTGAAGCTTGGCTAGCAACATAGGGCAGTCTTCAATAACATGCTCGAAGAAGTTGCAATAACTACAGGTGGTGCAAGGGTTCTGACAGTCCCTCGCTAGATGTCCTAGTTGTGCATAGTTGCAACATATTATTTGTCCTCGGCCTCGACTCATATCTCCTCCTCATCCTCATCCTCTGTATCCACTACGAGGATTGAAAGTTCCTCTTCCTAGGGAATTGTGTTGTGCAATGTTTCCTTCTTGGTGCACTTCGCCTTGGATCTTGTATATGTCTCTTGATCTTTCATGCATTAGGTTAAAGTCCCTACAATATTTATCATAATTCCCTATGAAAATATAGAATGTGCAATACAAGTTTGTGGGTGTTTAAACATACTTTTTCATATAGTATCACTCACCAGGGCAATGTCGGTTTCTACATACTTTGCACTAGGGCAAGTTAACTTGCTTCAAGGGGCTCAGTTCTCATGAGGCTAAATATTCATGAAACAAGGGACAGTGTTCTATATCATGACCTTCAGATCTAGATCTTACACACTAGATATATTCTCTCTTGGCCTTCCCCTTGTCCTTCTTCATATCCTCAACTTGAAGAGACAAACTAGTCAGCTGGCTCAGGATCTAGCTCATGCATGAACTAGATTCTCCCATAGGTATTGATTCAAGATTCATGGTGATATCCAAAGCTTATGCCTGTGATGAAATCTTCTGTTACATCAAGGGAACTCTAATATGCGATAGAAGAGAAATGATGAACCATTCCTTGTTCTGTTCATCTAGGATCTTAAAAGTCAATCTTCCAGTTAAGGTCTTGAATCTTTGATCAAACTCCCAAATAGGTTCGGTGACATTTTTCTTGATCTCCTTCAGTTCTGTGATACATTGTGACTCTGACTTAGGTTTATTTAATTCTTCAACCATTGCGTTCTTGATCTCATTCAGTGGCTTAGATTGCGCAAGTCCTTGGACAAGCTTCATGTACCAGCTTAACGTGCGATCCCTCAGTGTGGTGTTAAACTGGTTTCTTTTAACAACTTCGTCAGTAATGTTTTTGGTCATCCATATGGCTTCGTATAGGAGCCAGTGTTGATCAAGATATTCAGATCCATATCCTCTAAAAATAGGGAGCCTCATCTCATCTGCCATGGAGATGCCTACATTTCATGTCTGAGTAGACATTGAATTTCTTGTAATGGTACTCTGCGAACTCGGGTGATTCTAACTATTCTAATGGTTTAATGTTTCTGGAACAACAGGGGGGTCATTATTACTTACTTCAGTAGTTTGCATAGTTCTCTAGGTTTTTGGCTCGCTTTGGCGAAATTCTTCCGCTTTCCCTTCTTCTGTTCTGGTGGATTTTGAATGTTCTTCGTCTGTCAGATCTACCTCTTCCCCACTATAGAAACCCTCTTCTTCGTAGTTTTTCTTAAACAGGTTCTCAAGGTGAACCCCTCTGAATACTCTTCCATTGCGCATATGTCTAGCTTCTATGTCACTATCGATGTTCGCGTTTTTGAACATTAGCCTTTTCTGGTCTAGCCAATCTACTGTATCTTCAAGATGTGGTTTTCATGCAAGATCATCTTGATTCTTAACTTCAGAAAATGAAAAAATTTCTTTTTGGGTCCTTTGAAAAAGTATCTCTCAGCTTGGCTATATGATTCTACTCTGTCAACAACAAATTCGGCGATATACCCTCCAATGGTACTATCAAAACAATAATCTATGGCTCTGGATACGTTGTTATCAACTCTCTTGACCCTCTGGATCAGCGTCAATGTCCACGCCACAGGAGGTATAGATATGATCTCAAACTATGTATCGGCTAATCTATCCAACCACTCGTGTGGCTCCTGATGGATTCCTCCAAAGAAAATCTCGTGAATGTTGGTGAAAATGTATCTTTGTAGCCAATATTTAGTACTTAATTTAGTGTTCTTGTTCTGGGCTTCAACAAAGTCCCTCTCTTGATATTCTATCCACTTTTGAATCTTTGTCTTTGATGGGAACCACCTTGAAATTCCCTCACGGAGATTCCTGTCTCGGAAACAGAACCATTTGTTAGCACAGGGGTACACCCAAGGTTCACTCCAAGAGTGCACCAACAAGCCCTAGCTACTGGCCCTTTTGATAACACCTGCGAAGCAGATGAAGTCTCACTCGAAGCAACTATGAGGGGGTTGCAAGACAGAGATGTCTACAACCAAAGGAATTTCAAGTGGATCAAGTACAACAACAACTCTATATGCATCAACACTTATCAAGCTAGATCTATCCTGCACAGTTATAGATATGATCTAACACAGTAATGCAATTAACCATATAACAACAATAGAGATCAACGAATAAGTCACACACACAACACAAGGTATACGTGGTTCACCCTCTCTCTAGGGATACGTCCATAGAACTGTGCTTATAATATATTAATATAAAGCCTATAGTTCTGATATGCGCTCTTAGTTAGCATATCTTCTCTCTTCTTCTCTCTTCCTCTACCATCCTGCACACCCAACTACAGGATTTGATCCTCACACCCAGTTGAAGATATTACAATACTAGGAAGCTTTCTCTCTCAACACTTCCTCCCTCGCAGTACAATAATCTCTCAACCCACACTAATAATATCAATGCCCAACAAGAGTACCCCTAGTGACCTAGGTCCTCTCGACCTCTATTTATACATTATATTCCCTCACCGACAACCTTAGGTCAAAACCTAGGTGTCAAAACCCTAATTACAAAAACCTTAGGTGTCTAAAACCCTAGGTCAACTTGACCCACTTTTCCCAGGATTCACCAACCTGTCGCTCCTTTATTTCTGCGCAGTGGTAATGTTGGCTTTCCCCGCTTTCTGAGTTGTCCTCGATCCATCTCCCTTGTTGATCTATCATCCTTGATATCCTCATCTAATGGCTATATTTTTCACACTTCGCTCCGGATTTTCTGCTCTTTTGCTTACTTCGACCCAGTAACAATCACTGTGTCTTCTGTGCAGTTTGTGTTTGACCTTTTCTTCCTCTATCTTCTCTTTCTTCCATATCCAAGGGCCAACAAGGATCAAGAGGGAGTACACAGTTCCTTACAACCCTAAAAAAAATGGGGTTGTAGAGAAGAATAACAGAGCCATCATCGAGGCAACCAAAGGAATGATACATGATCATAGTCTACCTATGATTCTATGGGCAGAAGCATGCATGACAACATTATATGTTCAAAGCACAAATCTTCACTAGATTTTGAAGAATATAACTCTTGAAGAATATTTCATCGGAGTGAAACCTGAGATTGGACACTTTAGGATATTTGGGTGTCCAATATACTTTCATGTACCCAAAGAGAAGAGGTCCAAGCTAGACCCTTCAGGCAAAAAAGGTACATTTGTGGGATACATTGAATCTTTGAAGGAATATTGGATCTACATCTCTGGTCAGAGATAGATTGAGGTGAGCAAAGATGTTATCTTTGAAGAAGAGATATCCTTTATAATATCCAGAGAATCTCAGATGGATATTGATAGCGAGACAATACCTTCTCCCCCTTAAATGGTTCATAGGGATGTGACCATTATTCTAGTTGATCTAGTTGTTCTGGTTGATTCAGTTGCTCCAATTTATATCCCGAGAGACATTGTAGTAAGCCATAAAAGGCCTGCCTAGGCCCGACAAACTCTGCAAGAGGCAAAGGGCCATGCAAATCCTCAAGGCACATCCTGAGAGAGAAAGAGACCGAAGAGATTTTCGATCTTCTTTTCATCCATGAGACACATCATTGATACTGAGCCTTCTTATCATGGAGAACTGACAGGTCAACAGGTATGGAAATATGCCATGACAGAAGAGTATCAATCCATATTGAAGAATGATGTGTGGGATATTGTTCCAATACTAGAAGGGAAGTCTGTAGTAACTTCCAAGTGGATCTATAAGATCAAGCATGTAGCTGATGGAAGTGTCAAGAAGTACAAAGCAATATTTGTAGCCAGAGGATTCTCACAAGTGGAGGGAATCAACTATGAGGAGACATTTTCTCCAGTAGCCCGATACACTTCCATCTATACTATCATTGCACTAGCTACATCCATGGGTTGGAAAGTACATCAGATGGATGTACAGACAACATTTCTCAATGGTGAGATTGATGAAGAATTTTACATTGAGAAACCAGAAGGATTCGTGATACCAGATGAGAAAACTCATGTTTGCAGGTTGAAGAAATCCCTATATGGACTAAAGAAGACACCTCATGCTTGCTATGAGTAGATGGATGGATTCTTGATGAGTTTGGGATTCAACCAGAGTGTTGTTTATCCAAACCTATATTATTATATTGTTGATAATGAGTGCCTAACATTGGTCCTGTATGTGGATGACTTATTCCTCGCTGGGTCAGAAAGACTTATTGTTGAAAGCAAGTGATCATTGAATTTTGAATTCAATATGAAGGATCTGGGTATGATGCACTACTTCTTGGGACTAGAAGTATGGAAGAGGACTGATGAGATTTTCTCGAGTCAAGAAAAATATACAATGGATATATTGAAGAAGTTCGGTATGATAGACTACAAATCCATGCCTACACCAATGGTGATGGATTTGAAGAAGATGAACGATGCTTATATTGATTTAGGTGATATTGATCCACATTTATAACGAAAACTGATTGGATGATTGATGTATTTGGTTAACACTAGACTTGACACATGCTATGCAGTGAATGTACTTAGTCAGTTCATGAGTCAGATGAGACAAACTCATTGGATAACAATGTAGCATGTATTGATATATCTACGAGGCACAGTTGGATATGGCTTGAGATATGCCTCTAATGTAGACATGCATTTGCAAGGATATGCTGATGCAGATTAGGTAGGGAGCGTAGTGGACTAGAAGAGCATGTATGGTTTTTGTTTTACCTTGGGGTATGCCATGGTTTCCTAGTGTAGCAGGAAACATAAATATGTGGCCTTAAGTACAGTAGAAGAAGAGTATATAGTGTTGAGTGTGGTAGTCTGGGAAGCAACGTGGCTTCACAAGCTCCTGATAGATTTATTTGATCATGAGATGGATCCTACCATTATTCATTGTGATAACTAGAGTTGTGTCAAGCTCTCTAAGAACCTTGTGTTTCATGATATATCGAAACACATTGAGATAAAATATCATTATATCAGAGACATGGAGTAGAGGAAATAAGTACACATGAAGTACCTTCCTAAACATGAGCAGATTGCAGATATCTTCACCAACTTACTTGCCAAAATGAAGATCGAGTACTTCCTTGAGAGACCTGGCCTCCTGGAGAATGCCTCCCTAGCTAAGAGGGAGTGTTGATGATTACAGCTTCATGAGACATCCTCCAGGACACAGACTGAGTGAGTTGACCTGTGAGAGAGACCATGTGTTGGGTATTCCCATGAGATGGGTGTGTAATTCCTCTTTGGACTAAGATGAGATGATGTGTACCCCTATGTGGGGTGAGGATTCCCATGATATGGGTGTGTTGTTCCTCTCACGTGAAACAATGTGTACCCCTGTGTTGGGTGAAGATGCCCATGGGATGGGTGTACGTCAAACTATGGAATGAGTTGTTATGACGTGTGGTCTCTTGCCTTGTGGACTCAGTGAGATAGATATCTATTGAGTAGGATGTCCCTGTGGCTAAGCACAAGTGGACATGCCTCTAGTGGTTCAGAACTAGTGGATGCGTGAGATCCCTTGCTATATTTTTTGAGAGTAAGATGTACCTGTAACCCTAATTGTGATGTAAAGGGTACATGTCGGCTCCACCATATGTGAAAGATAATTAATGTTTATTGTAATAATTAATTATTTTCTTAGTTATTGATGTCGACCCTGTTGTGCCAATAGACACCACTTTTGGTCTGTCTAGTCTAGTATAAATAAAGGTTATTTCCCCATTTAGGAAACACACAAGTCACTTATCATTTAGAAATTTCAGCAAGTACATTTCTAGGGATGAATTCTGCACCTCTCTTGGGTGTGTTATCCCCCACTTTAGGGATAACTAAGGATATTATGTCTCGAGGCCCACAGGTCCTAGACATGGAGTACCAAGAGCCAGATCGACTTGATCATGGCCCTGGAGGGCCCATCTTTTCTTCCTTTAGTGCCTCCACTTTTTCAGCAACAACAACATCCATCACCTCGGCCTGGTCCTGTAGTAGAAATGGATCTTGCTCCATGCGGTAATGAGTCCAGGTATCATGGTATGTGTCACTCTAATCCTCAAAACCTTTTAATATGTGCATCCAACTATTTTTGTTTCTAATGAGTGCTTGGATCGTATACCTATCCACTTGACCATATTGTTAGGACTCAGAAATGTCACATTTATATCCTCTTTTCTCTTCACCATTCCTTACATTTCATGGTCCTAATCAACCTTTTATCATACCATTTCCATACCTACATTTGGGTTTCACCTTATTATTTTCCACTTTACTCATTTTAGTATTATAAGTGAATTTATGATTAAATATTAGAAAATTAACATATTTTCATTATATCTCAAGGTTGGATGAGTTTTATGATGTGTACAGGTATATTTGAGTATTTCAACAAAGTCAAATATTACCACCTAGCCTCAAATTCGAATTTCGTCTTCAAGATTTGAAGATTTGAAGAATATTTGGGAAAATCATTCAAGCATATTCAAAGGAGAAGATCATGGAGATTTTAATGGCATATCTTATCCAAGATTTGTGAAAGATGTGTGGAGGATTTGAAGGGATCATATCTTGCAATAATAGGAAAGTGGCTGAGAGAATAGTGGATCTGTAATTATGAGACTCTTATCTTATCTTCAAGACTCTCATGTATAGAAGAGAGTGTTCTCTCTTCATTTGGGGAGAGAGATGAGAGATTAGACTTAGATTAGCTGGAAGTCTTGGAAGGGGATTCTTAGCTTTGATTTGTATTGTTTCATTTGTCATGCCTTCATGATTTTTCATTTGATTCTTGTAATGTAATTTGAGATAGAATTATTGTGTGAGCTCACATATGTCTTTTGTCATTCAACTCTTCACATGTTGTATTTCTTTCCTAGATTAATTTTTTTCTTTCCTAGTTAGTCTTTCAATACTTTCCTAGATTAATTTCATTTCAAAAATTTAGATTAGATTACTTCTACTTCAGTCTCGCATATATAGTGTGTGTGCTTCGTAAGCCTATGAACCTCGTATTGACAAATTAAATAGTTGGACAAGTACTACAATGGAATTAAACAACAATATTTCCACCTAACATTTTGGTGCCATTGCCGGGGAAAGTACAATGGATTGAAGTTTAGTTTGATTTTTCTACAAGCGTACACTAGGGTGTGTTTCAATTTACTACAAGTATGATTTACATGCATTGGTAAGGGATCATAGTAGTTACTTGAGTGAATACTCCTCATTTTCTCCCTGGAAACTCTAGAGTGTGAATTTCAATTTACGTAAGTATGATTTCAATTTCAGCGAGTGTGCTTGATTTTCCCAACTGTGAAGAGTATTTGTTTTCAGCACGAGTGTTTAATTATTATTTTTTGGCAGAGTGTGATTTTTATGCAATTTGTTTTTTGATTTTTGGGTGTTGTAAGAATCCCTTTTTCACCATGGTTT
Source organism: Picea mariana (assembly GCA_032191745.1). Taxonomy (NCBI): domain Eukaryota; kingdom Viridiplantae; phylum Streptophyta; class Pinopsida; order Pinales; family Pinaceae; genus Picea; species Picea mariana. Next base: position 4,794 of record JASDQU011311035.1, on the reverse strand, counting down.
AACAATGAGTTTCATCTTGGAACTAATCACTTAGGTCCTCGTGAAAGTCAGGATCTCCTCTTCTCTGGAAGAGGAGATCTTGACAGGAATTAAAGATTCAATTACTCCTCCAGGAACAAATGAAGATTTAACATCTGAAGACTCCTACGCATCTGGTGATGAACAAACATTTGAATAGGAGATTGAGGAAGATGAAGAGGAGTTACAACAAGATCTGAGCGAGGGAAATCGCGCCTATGAAAGATATATCAAACAATGGTTCCAGCTGAGTACTTGTTTAGATAAATTTTGTTTTTATTTTTATTTAGTTAGTTTTCCATTACAACAACAAAATTCATTTATTCTTGTAAATTTATATCTTTCATTTGAAAAATTGCACATGAATATATTTTTATTACTATTACGTGAATGGCTCCACTGGAAATTTAATTACACGTAATTAAATTCTAATTTCTAATTAGTATAGAGTAGGTAGGATTTTATTTCCAGTTTTTTTTTTGTTTTAGAATAAGTATGCTCTCCTCCGCGCTTCAAGCGATCATGAGGATCTGAAAGTAGGATGCCTTCAACAATTTTCAGGAATACTTTTGATTATGGACGATAAAATTAATTTGCCTAATCTATTTTTCGTCTCCAATTTTTAATGCATTTAATCCATTTGCTTAAAAAAAAAATTTGTTTTTTTCAAGTTTAATTTTTATAAGAAACCAATTTAAAAATACAAATAAAAAAAATTGCGTGTTCATCCTGGACCTGCAAGTATAAAAATTAGATGAATAAAACAACAAAATTTTACATGTTGTTACAACAAAATTTTACATGCTGTTACAACGAGATTTTACATGCTATTACGGAAAATTTTTACATCATGTTACAACAAAATTTTACATGTTGTTATAGCATGCTGATACAATGAAATTTTACATGTTGTTACAACGAAATTTTACTTGCTGAAACAATGACTTTTTTGTTGTAACAGTGATTGAACAATCTCATGCCTGCACTCTTCTAATTTTTAACTTCTGGTCTGGTCCATTTCTATTTTTGATGCCATATCTCGCCTTCATCCAAAACCTACACCTGCTCATGCCAAATCCTCCAATGCAGTCGCCTCGATTTCCTAGACTAGCCTTCACCTTTTGATTTGGAGTGAACCCTACACATTGAACCTGCAAAAATAATAAAATATGAAACCGTAGGTTCATCTTGGTCGCCACGATTTGTCTCCATCCTTCTACCTTGATCAAAATCTTCAATTAGAACCTGGATATGAGATTAATTAATGAAAAACAAAATCAAAATATTTTTTCTTTACTTTGTAGATCTTCCCTTATCATTTCCAAAATTTTGGCGATAATTTTAAAAAAGAAATCTCAACAACAAAACAAATCTCCATAACCATTTTTGTTGTTGTGGCACTATAATTAATCTGAGATACCTACAATATGGATTGATCGTGGGAGGAAGATTCAATTGGTTTTAAGTCAATAAAATATCACGTACAACCAAGATTGAAATCCCCCTAAAATCCAGTTTTTGATTCATGTTTATCTCCTCATATCTTCGATACGTCCAACCCAATACAGAGACTTTCGGCTGAGATTGCGAATTTTGTTTATATCGAAGTGACCCGCGTTTATAGTTCCAAGCCAAAATATTTAGATGGGATAATTATAATGGTTGGTGTTTGCATTTATCTGGCATTTTTTGACAATCAATGAAGATTTGTTTTGGCGGTATTATCTCCAGACTGCTAGCGTTCACGCTATATCTAAAATCAGGTTTTTTGCACTCCCCAAAATTGAAAACGATATGCTAACAGTAAATTTTGAGTGTATTTCTAACAAAATGTAGGGATTGCGATTGGAATGGGTTACGAGTTTTCCACGAGGGCATGTAGATCCATGGTTATGAACGCCCGGTTAATTGAGACACGTGATCAATGGAAGAATTTCAAATCGAAGAGTAGATGTATAAGTTTCTTTCCCGTCTGGTGGAAGAGGTGGTGGCATCAATTCCGGAGCTCATAAAAAAAATACCCAATAAAGAGAATATTGCATATGAACACACAGCAGTTGGAGGGCACGAGTGTTATTAATGTGGATTGATTGGGATATAGTTTCCATGGATCTACACTAAGTATAGTACAACCATGAAGCCTAATGTCACCTGCAATTACTGCCACTTGAAATTACAAAGAGATGCCATGAAGAGACTTAGATCTCAATCTATAAAAAAAAAAAAAACATAGTACAAATCTGATTTGTGTAGCGGAAACCAATATGAGAATGGAGCAATCGATAGACACCAATTCACAATGGACGCTTTATATTCTCAGTTGATTTTTGTTCCTGGGAGCCCTATGTATTATTGGGATGGTGGGTGGAATGATTTTTCCATTAAAGCTCTGAATTTGCTAACAAAGGCATTCTTAGCTGGCATGCCCACTACCAAAGTGGTAATAATTGGATCGCCTTATCTCGTTGATTTTTTGCGCATGCTACACATATATTTGAGAAGTTAGAAATGAAAATTGTGATGGAAGTCTGATAATAAAATGTAGTCGGATATATTAAATGGTGCTAAGATCATTCATCCAAGACAGATTTTTTATATAAGGCATTTTTTCATGATTATGGCGATGTTGGTTTATGAGCTGATATTTGCATCTAAGGAATTAAAATACAACCAGAGAAGAGATTGATAAGGCAGGATATCCCTCTTTGGGTGAATGCAACCGATTTTTCATAGCCTCCAACATTTCATGTTGATTTTTTCTCTCGGTTCCAGCTTCCCATCATTGGTGCCTTCGCCTAGTGTTTACAGAGGCTACAAGCCGCTAAGGGAGTAAGTCATTGCGTGGCAGTACCTATCCAGTATTTATCGTGGAGCAAGTATTTCTCTCATACAATTAGTCACAGTACCTATCCAGTTATAATTGTTGTACATATGCTTGAGCCTAATCAGTTTTCTGTAGGGAAGATGAGCCTAATCAGTTTGCTAAAGAATTTGATTTTATTTCTTTTCTTATAATAAATAAAAATAAAAATTAAAATTAAAAATTAGAAACAAATGATAAAAATTGCAAAATGGACCTTTTTTTTTTTATAATTTTCTGAAAACAATATGGAAACATGTTTTTGAGATTTTATCATAGATGATTTTAGGGGCTAAATTTCGCAAATGGGCTAATTTTCCATGGTTTTAAAAAAAAAAAGATTCGCTAATTTCCATTTTTTCTAAGAACGATTCACCCAAATTCTATAGAATAAAATTATTTTACCTTAAAAATCACCAAAATTTTATAGAAACTATATAAAGTTCTTAGAAATTTGAATATTTTTACAAAACTATCGCCAAACATTTTACTTTTTTCATATTAAGGACTAGTAAGATTAGCCCATGTTTCTACATTTTAATATAAATTCCCATCCTTAAAATCACCCCTTGATTTTATGCTAAGTAAGCAATCAACAATGGAACAAATGCGTGTGCAACGACCACGACAAGAGGTATAAAACACATTTTATTTTTTTACTTTGTCGCATTTGTTATTCTGTCTGCATGTTATATTTTTTCGAACATCTCACAAGTTTTCATGCAGGATTTGTACAAATTTTTTTTTAGGTGCACGACCGATCGCATCTTACTGCTGAAGTGATTTTCAAAAATCACAAAAACTTTTGAAAAAAATACATGCTTTCTTCACTGCTTGAAGGAGTTGTTACTCATCATAAACATCATGATGTTTTTTGCTACACATAAACCTTTTCATAAACCCATTTGTGTCATGAATGTTTTCCTCCATTTCTTCTTCAAAGAAGATTGGTCATCCCTGTGTTGAAGCCCATCTTCCATTGAATTATCCTTCATGACTTCGCACACGCCTATCTTTCTAAGTCACATGCATCTCTTTAGCTTTTTCAGTTCAGTTTTCCATGTCAATAAAACTATCCAGCTCACTTTCCATGACTACATTGCCTTGCCATACACACTGTTACTACTGAGATATTTCAATCTATAGTCCTACCAATCTTTTTATAAACTCACGTTGACTGATGTGGGATTCCTTAAGGCCCACATTTCAATAGTCTTTCCCCATCAACCTTGACACATTATCTAGGATATAGACTAGAGTTCCTTTTGAGTACCTTGAGGCTTGCATGCCTTAATGGCAAGTTATCTCACTGACAATCATGGGAGTACATCAATGTCCCATGATTGTTAGATTTTGCAAGTGGCTCAACATCAACTCATATATTCACACTTCGCAAGATGTACTCAGGTACCTTGGCACTCATTGACATCACTGGTGAGTTTATCTCGCATTGGTTAACGAACATCATCAATGGTTGGTAATCCAATGATTTCTCTTCATGCTCAACATCGACACATTTATTCACATGACTAGAATTGTACCATCAATTTGTAGTAGGTGAAGACTATACACTTTTTCATGATACCCTCAGCAGTTACAAAAGTTTGATTTCGGATCTATGAGAGTACCAAAACTTCACATTCTCTACCTTCCACATTTTTCATGATTCAACAGTAGCAGTTCATATTCCTTCACTTCCCATGATCCAGTTACAGCAACAACAACATTAGCGGTTCCATTTTCATGATCCCGCAGTAGTCACATATTCCATGCTCTAGCATCTGCATCGACCATAGTCCTCTTGCATTGTTCATCATCATTCTTGGGTAAGTGGAGGTACATTCTTTTCTAATCTTTAATCATGTAATTCCTTATTTTCTATTAATGAATAACTTTGGAAAATTCCCTTACCATGC
>JASDQU011311034.1:0-25165 GCA_032191745.1 Picea mariana | reverse complement strand
TTAGGAATATCGTTTGTTTCTAGCTCAGAAGAATTTTATATTCAACCTAACTTTTGCTAGATGCCTTGACTTTTGCTCATGGCTCACAAGGTTTGACTAGGCTCACAGAGGTTATATGTTCCCCCTGACTTTTGCACTAGTCTGTCTATGCTCAAAGAGGTTGTACGTTCCCCCTGACTTTTGTACTAGACTGTCTATGCTCACAGAGGTTGTACGTTCCCCTTGAATTTTTCATTAGAATCACATAGCATCTCGTTCATCCTGAATTTTGGTTTGACTCACAGAGGTTGTACGTTCCCCTTGGCTTTTGTCAATACCTCACAAGACTGGTTGATTCTCCAAATCTCCCTGGCTAGCCTTAGGGTGGCCCATATGGCCTCTCATTGGAGACTGACTGTCGATGTTGCCAAATTTAACACTCCCTCTCAATGAGGGAGTCATTCTCAGCCATAGCTTGCCTCTCAGCTACACAAACTGTCTCGAGGTCAGAGGCTTGGTTAGGATATCAGCTATCTGCTCACTCGTGGCTATGTATTGTAACTTTACAGTTTTTCTCTGGACCAAGTCTCAGATGTAGTGGTACATCATGTCAATATGTTTTGACCTGTCATGAAATACCGGGTCCTCTGTCAATTTTATGCAACTTTTATTATCACAGTGAACCACTGTCGTCTTGAGCTTGTCTCCAAACAACCCAGAAAGAAATTTTCTGAGCCATACTGCTTCCTTGCTAGCATCACTTGTTGCAATGTACTCAACCTCTGCTATACTTTGTGAAATGGTATTCTGCTTCCAGGTTGACCAAGAGATCATAGAGGATCCTAAACTAAAGCAGTGTCTAGAAGTACTCTTCCGATCCACTGGGCTTCCTGCCCAGTCAACATCTGCATACCCATGTATAAATAAACCACCACTGGATGTATATCTAAAACCATAAGTAATGGTCCCTCTGAGATATCTCAAGATGTAATTTTCTACCACCCAGTGTCTCTGTCTTGGTTCAGTCAGAAACTGACTCATTGCAATTACTGCATAGCATATATCTGGCCTAGTGTGGATCATGTACATCAATGATCTAATCAGTTGCCTATACATGGTGGGATCCACCAAATATAAACATGTATCATAATCATGTAGCCTCCTCAGGTTGGTAACCATCGGAGTAGACATGGATTTGCAATCCATCATACCAAACCTCTTTAGTACATCCACTGTGTGTTTTCCATGTGCCAGAAATATCTTGCCGATATTATTATTTCTAGACTGGGAGAAGACATTCCACATGCATGTAGATGCATCAACAATAGAACTTGGAGCTATCTTGGCATAGCTAGGAGCGGGAGACTTTGATCACCCGATCGCATTTGCAAGAAGAAAGTTATCAGACTCAGAACATAACTATAACACAACAGAAATAGAAGGCCTAGCCATGGTCTATGCACTGCAGAAGTTCAGGCATTAGTTATTGGGAAAACACTTTAAGATGTTCACAGATCACTCAGCCCTGAAATACCTAGTCAACAAGCCAGTGTTGGGGGGGAGAATATGTCGATGGTTACTGTTATTTCAAGAATTTGATTTGGAAGTAATAGTTAAACCAGGAAAATTGAATGCAGGACCTAACCACCTGTCAAGGGTCACAAATGGAGAAGAACCTACGAATTTAGAAGACAACTTTTTGTATGCATGATTATTCTTAGTACAGATTGCTAATGAATACTTCATAGATATCATTCAGTACTTGAGTACAGGTATTGCGCGATAAGAATATAGAACCGCGCAGAAGAAAAAACTGGTAGTCTGCGCTGCCGACTATCAACTGATTGCAGGACATTTACATAAAATGGGCATAGATAACATCTTGCGAAGATACATGTTAGAGCACGAAAGACCAAGAATTTTAGCAGAATCCCATGAGGGAATAGCATGAGAGAATTATGCAGGTAAAGCTACTGTGTAGAAGGTATTGCACACAAGAATATGGTGGCCAACGATTCAAAGAGACTCAAAGGAGTACTATCAAAAATGCGATGTTTGTCAAAGGGTAGGCAAACCCAACAGAAGGGACGAGATGCCATTACGACCACAAGTAACATTACATGCATTTGACAAGTGGGCAATATACTTCGTGGGTCCAATCAACCCACCTGCAAAAAGAACAGGGGCTAGGTACATTATCACAATGAAAGAATACTTAACAAGATGGGTGGAAGCTGCACAAGTAAAAGATTGTAGTGTAGAAACAACAACACACTTTTTGTTCGAACAAGTAATCACTAGATTTGGGTGCCCAAGAGTTTTTATGAGAGACTAAGGCATGCACTTCATAAACAACACCATTTGTGCGATGACTAAGGAGTTTGAAGTCCATCATCAGAAGAGCAAACCAGATCATCCACAGAAAAATGGCACAGTTTAAGCCTTCAACAAAATTCTATAGAACACACTGACAAAGATCTGTAACATCAACAGGGATGACTGGGACCTCAAAGTACTAGCAGTATTATGGGTGTATAGGACCACATGCAAAAATTTGATGGGGAACACGCCATTTAAACTATTTTATGGCCAAGAAGCAGTGGTGCCATTAGAATTTTTAGTACCAAGCTTGTGCGTAGCAACAATCACACAAACGACAGAACGAGGCACAATACAGGAGAGACTAAATCAATTACTGACCATGGAGGAAGATAGAATCTTGGAAGGATTCCACCAACAAGTTTAGAAAGAAAGAGACAAAGCTTGGCATGATAGACACATCAAGAATAAAATGTTCAAGGAAGGAGATCTAGTACTGATGTATGACAACAAATTGGTTCAGCACCTGGGCAAGCTCAAAATGCATTGGTTAGGACCGTACGAGGTAAAATCTGTCACAGATAGAGGAGCAGTACAATTAATAGATCTAGCAGGCGCAGAAATCAGAGGAATGATCAATGGGAGCTGACTGAAGCTGTAAAGGGACAGTCGACCATCCATCGCGTAGTAAAAAAAAAAAAATCGAAAAACAACAAAAAAGAAACAAAACCAAAGAGGGAAAAGTGCGCCAGATGTAGAAAGGCCACATGAATTTAGAAACATGAATTCGGCGAGGAAAAGGACAACGATTACATACAAAGGGAAACAAGTGGGAAAAGGAAAGTCAGAAAAAGATGAATGACAGGACAACACTAGGCGAAATTAAAGGACGACAAGGACCGATGGGACATCACATTAATCGCACCAACTGGAGATGACAAAGAAAGAGTAATGGCAAGTATGAAATCGAAGGAGATGCATTGAATTGGTAATCAAGGTGCATTAAACCCAAAACTGAGGAAGTATCCTTGATAAAAATCAAGGGAAAGCCATACAACACACGGACACAGGAGCCCATAGTATATTCATGAAGACAGAGAAGACAGATAGTGACAGAGGCTAGAGAACATAGAGTGAGTGCACAGAAATCACCAAGACTGTCTGAGTCCAGAAAACACTTGAAATTCACCACGATGGTACCGCCCAAGCAAGCAGAAGCAATTCAGACCGCCAAAGGAACCAGATTTTAGACTAGGTCCCGAGGACCGACGGAAGAAGGTGAACAAAAATCATCAAAGATCATCTATATCGATGAAATCCCATCCCCAGAGACGATACCGATGAATCCCACACCGATACTGGAAGAAATTCAACAGCTAGAAACAGAGGCCATGAAGGTAGATATGCCAGCAGTGGCACAAGAGCCTCAGAACCAGGAAGTAGAAACCCTAAAGGAGGTACAACTAGAGAGCACCTTCAGGTTATCTGAGTTATTGACCCAGGGTTCATGTCATTCGGGTTCCAACAAAGCCTCTAACTATCGACCCTCCTAGTAAACCAAAAGGAAACACACCACCCGGAAGGTACTGCGCAGTCTCACCCAAGATAGCTAAAGATGGGTGACTATAAGACTTAGGTGTTTACAGTCTAGGACAGAGTAGGGGATAAATGGTTTCTTGATTAAGGCCCCGTTCTGTAAAATGTTACTGTAATCTACTTGTTCCTAGGAATCACATGCATACAATTCAAAATATAAAAAGATTCTAATAATGCATCTAATTATTCATCAATTGTAATCATCTATTGTTGAAAGAAGTTAAAGATAAGAAAACATTCAACACATTACACAGATATTACCATGGTTCACCCCTCCTGGGCTATGTCCACACAGATATGGCTCTTGGCTCTTTTATTATAGTAGTTCTTGATTTCCTTGCGCTGCGCGCTTACAGTTCTCCGCAAAAGTGGGTAAGATCTATGCGAGGCGAACTAGATCACACCAGGCTCCATAGCCTGTGGTCTAATCCTCATATCTACCTTCCCTCATATCTTTCTTGCTCAACAGATTACAAAACTCGGTTCATACAATTCAAAAGACTTCACGTATCACCAGCAACAATCCTCGGAAAAATCACTCAATAACAATCGCAATCCTCACAAAAACTAACATAAAATCAACAATGACAACAACAACCAAAAATATCCAGCCTATTTGATACTTTGGTATCTATATTTATACATTTCGGGCTCTCAGCCACTTACAGAATGTTACCAAAACCCTAACCCTTCTTACGCTAGGTTTTTCTCTCATACGTGTGTTGTTCTTCCTCCAGCTGTCGCTTTCCTCTATGCACGCTTTCTTGTGTTTGTGCGTGATGATCCTTTGCCAGTTGTCACTTCAGTTTCCTGCACACTTTCTTTCCCATGATCTTCCTTCTTTCCACTTTGGCCTGGTGCCAACAGGCCCCCAACACTGATATGTGACTCGTCCCAAGTCACCTAATTGCACTGTGCTTCCTCTATCTCCCTAGTGATCGTCTGGAACTTCTCCTGCAGTTTTTCTACTTTTGTCAGTTCCTGCGCGATTTTCTCCTTGATAATATCGATTGTTTGCGCTACTACTTCTTCGCTTATCAGTCCTGCACATTCCAGCTGAGTCCTTTCTCCCTATGTTCTGGCTTCTTCTACCTGCTCCAGTACTTCTACTATCCATTCCTGTAATAGTTCTATTTGAGCCTGATGCTCCTGTTTTTGTGTTTGCACAGTGAGAAGTTCTTCTTGCAACTTCTTTAATTCCTGTGTCCCCTTGACTCGTTCTAGGATTGGGATGGTTTTCTGTTGTTTCTTGAATTCTTGGATCATTACATTGATCCTTTCCTCCTCCTTGTCCCATTTTTGGACCTGTGGCTCCTCTTCCATCTTTGTCCAGAGTTGCACTGCTTTATCCAGGAAGTCAGCTGCTGTGCTGACCTATTTTTCCAGCTCTTATAGTTTCACTATTGATTCTTGCTTCCTCTGCTCCTTTACTATTGGTGGAGTGGTTGGTCTAACCTCTCCACTGAGAATATCGATCTCCTTCTGGTATTGATCAATTTCCTGTGCAATTTGATCGATCTTCTCTACCGCTGGGAGTTCACTTCCTTGCGCAGTAGTTGGAAGTTTCCTGAAAATGTCTTCCACCCTGTGCTTCAACTCATTCCTGCATTCCTTTTCCTCATGCGTTTCAAATTTTTCCTGCTCGCAAACTGTTTCTAGTGTTTCCTACTTCTTTGTTTCTTGTTGTAGCTCGGCCATGTTTTTCTGTGCTCAAGACTGTATCTCATGGTTGACACTAACCTTCAATTGGTATAAGGCCTCTGCTGGCATCCACGTTAGTACCAATTGGATCTGATCCAAATCCTTTAGTGGTGTCTGTCCCACAATCTTGTCCATTCGTAGCATGCTCAGCTTTATGTAAACCATGGAATGTGGTTTCGAAAGAATTGATTCGCGTTCTCCTACCTCCATTCTTTCTATGGTCCATGCGCTCGATGGCTCTATGCCTCTGCTACTACTTGTAATCTGGGCTTCTCCAAATTTCTTCAAGATTTGCCCCATTTCTGCCAGGTCCTTCTGCAGTTTGTCCCTGTGGTGCATTGCATGATCAAAGTCCTCTGCAAGACAATCCTAGACCATTCTGGCAATCATCTCACCATCATCCTCTGTGATTGTGTATTCTGGTGGTGTTCGTTATGCCTTTGATTTCTTGCACGCACCTGTTTCCTGTACCATTGGTCACTTAGTTCCCCCTGATTCCTACGTGACGAGGTTCATCACGGTTTCTTGTGCTTTCTCAGTCGAGTTCTATTTTTCATTGGTTGGATAAGTGGTTTCTATTCTCCCCTTCTAGTTCCCTGGCTGCTCTGAGCCACCCTCTATCTGAGTTGGCTTATTTTGGCCCGTTCTTGGTTTCTTGGTTACTGGGACTTTTGGAGGCTGTGTTTCTAGTTGCAGAGCCCCTCCTTCTGCTATTTGTCCTGGTACTACTCTAGGTATGGTTGGGATCTTCCATTCATCTAAACAATCGTGGATGATCATGTCGATGTCTACCTCGGTGACACAATAGCACATCTGTAGCCACTGTTTGTGTGGGTCCTGTCCTGGTTGTATCCATATGGCTTGTCGCCTAGCCCAGAAATTGGAGATGCTTCTGAATCGCGCGATAACCTTTGGTGTTATCCTCCATGCTTGGTGGATTTCTTCCTACATTTTCTGTAGGTAAGCTTCAAATAGAATTCCATTTTCCTTCTTATGCCTGGCCAGTGGTACAGATTTCAGGACGTGATATCTCGCTCCTCCTAGTTGTGGTGTGGTACAGAAGGTGACGTAGTCTGGTTCTTTCCATCCCATGAAAGCAATGAGAGTAAGCAGCCAAGAGTAGTGAAATTTCATACCTACTTCTTGCGTGTCTTTACAGTCGATTTGGAACAAGTTTGAGAGATATGGCGCCCAGCTCATGAAGGTGCCTTCTGTGCACTGGGTTGTGACTGTGATAACTCCTGCCGGTACTTCATCTTTACAAAATTTCCTTAGCAGTTTGCATGATAAGATATTGGATCCCATTTTTGTCGCAACATCGTTAATTCGCTTGATTATAATGCCTCTCGTTCCCTTGTCAGTGCCATATTTCTTCTTCATTTCCTCTTCTAATTCTTTTTCCTTGGACTTGTCATCCAGTATCAGCATGGGATCCATACCTCGGATAGGTAGTCCTATAATTTTCACAATAAGTTCAATGGTTATGGGGATGGGTTTGTCCAGCCATACATTCCCTCCATGCATGACTGCTAAAAATTGCTTGATGCATGCCAATGCATATTGGCCTCTACCAAAGTCTGGTAGCTACAACAATCCTAAGATTCCAGTTCTATCTAGTCCAGCTGCCCATTTGCGTGGCTTAGTGATAGTTCCTTCGAGAGGGTTCATGACTATCATCTATGTAAAGACTTGCGGTGCAAGCTCTGGATATTTTCTTTCGTCTGCTAGGTCATGGTTGGAAAAATTTAGCTTCCCGACATGACCCAATAGCTGCGATTCCACCTGTATTCCCTCTGGTGTGCGTGGTAGCACAATCTCGACAGCTGGCTTCTTTTGAGGCGATCTCGGAATCTGAATCCTGTCTTCTAGCTGTGTTGGCTGGTTTAAAGTTCCAAGAACTTTCGGTTGCTCCTTTGCTATATATTCTTCCAAGGTCTTTCCCATTTCACCAGTCGGGTTGGCCAATAAGAAAAAGTCTGGGATGGGTATTTGTGGAACATTTGGTTGGACCTCTTCTTCTAGGTTCTGTGTGCCTCCATTTATTTCCATGGCTGCTTCAACATTTTCTGGCTATCCTTCCTGATGAGGTCCTACTGCTTCATTCTGAGGCTCTTGCACCGCAGCCGACGTATCTTCTTTCATGGTTTCCACTTGGGGATGTAGGATCTCTTCCTGGATTTGTGTTGATTCGAATGGAATGTCCTCCGACAACAAGATTTCCTCAATGTCAACGATCTCCGGTGGTTGTTTCTCATTTTCCTCCCATGTTCCTCGCAACCTAGTTTGAACCCTAGTTGGTCTGACTATCTAGCCTGGTTCTGTGAGCTTTGGTGGTGCCATACTGGTGTCTGTCGGATGTTTGCTTGGTTCAACTAGCTCGGATACACTCTGTGATCTCACTCTGTGCATTCGAGCTACTATTTCTCTTTCTTCATTCTTCTTTTGCTAATATACTAACTGTTTTTGTTCTCATGTGTTGTATGGGTGTGCCATGAAGCTTGTTGAGGATGCTTCCTACCTTGTGCGATTAATGCACCATAAGTGTGGGTTCAATTCATCCACGACGGTTTCGTGCCTATCCTTATGTCTACTTGTCATCGCCAGTTGGCGCGTTTAGTGCGACATCCCATCCATCCTTCCCTTGCTTTAATTTGGCCTTATGCTGTCCTGTCAGTGTGCTTTTACTGACTTTATTTTTCCCTCTTGTTTCCCTTTCCAATATGGCCATTGTCTTTTCCCTTATTGGTTTCGTGTTTCATATGCAACTCATCTGTCATGCTGTGCGTTGTTTTTTTTTTTTTTCCGTCCATTTACTGCACAGTGGGTAGTTGACTATCCTTGTATAGCTTTAGCCGGCTCCCATTTATCATTCCTCTGAGGTCTGCACCTGCTATATCTTTCAACTGTACAACTCCTCCATCTGTGACAACTTTTACCTTGTATGGTCCTAGCCAATGCATTCTCAACTTCCCTAGGTACTGCAACACTTTACTATTGTAGAGAAATACTAGATCTCCTTCCTTGAACATCTTTCTCCTAACATGGAGGTCATGCCACGCTTTATCTCTCACTTTCTATACTTGTTGATGGAATCCTGCCAAGATTCAGTCTTCCTCCATTGACAATGATTGATCCAGTCATTCCTGGACTGCGCCTCATTTGTGTGATAGATGCTACACATAGACTAGGTATTAGAAATTCTAACGACACTATTGCTTCTTGACCATAGACCAGTTTAAATGTTGTGTGACCTGTCAACTTTTTGCATGTGGTTCTATGCACCCATAGTACTACTAGTACCTTGAGATCCCAATCGTCCCTATTGACGTTATGTATCTTTGTGAGGGAGTTCTCTAGAGTTTTGTTGAAGGCTTCTACCGTGCCATTAGCCTGTGGGTGATACGGTGTACTTTTTTGGTGATGAACTTCAAACTCTTCGAGCATCGCTCGGATGGTGCTGTTGGTGAAGTGTGTTCCTTGGTCGCTCATCGAAATTCTTGGGCACCCAAATCTAGTAATTACCTGTTCGAAAAGAAAGTGGGCAATTGTCTCTATGCTGCAATATTTTATTGGTGTGGCTTTCGCCCATCTCGTTAAGTATTCTGTCGCGGTGATAATATATCTCACTCCTGTTCTCTTGGCGGGTGGGTTAATGGGTCCGACAAAGACTATTGCCCATTTTTCAAATTCCAGAAGTGTCACTTGTGGTCGTAGTGGCATCTCATCCCTTCTGTTGGGTTTTTCGACCTGTTGACAGACATCACATTGCTGACAATATTCTTTCGAATCTCTATGTATCGTTGGCCACCATAATCCTACGCATAGTACCTTCTGCGCGGTAGATTTTCCTGTATAGTGCCCTCTTGCTATTCCTTCGTGGGCTTCTGCTAAAATTCTTGGTCATCCGTGGTCTAGTACGTATCTTCATAAGATTTTGTCTGCACCCATTTTGTATAGATGCCCTGTGACCAATTGATAGTTGGCTGCACCCATTTTGTATAGATGCCCTGATACCAATTGATACTTGGTATCCTTTCTTAACAGTTTTTCCATAGGTGTTGTAATCTGCGCGTAGCCTTTAATGAATTTCCTGTAATATCCCATATGTCCTAACGTTGCTCTTAGTTGGCAGACCATTTTTGGTGCTGGTAGGTTAACAATGACTACGATTTTCGCTGGATCCACTAATAAATCATGTTTGCATACTATGTTTCCAAGTAGTATCCCAAATGGTGTTCCAAATATGAATTTCTTAATATTCAGTGATATTTGGCACTGTCTGGATTGTTCTAACATCAGGCATAAAACTTCCACATGGTTTTTTAACAGGCTATAAACCATCCAATCATCCAGGTATAATTTAAGAAATTGGTGGATGAATTCCTTAAATGCTACGATGACCACTCTGGAGAATATCACAGGTACATTCTTCAGTCCGAACGGCATGACTTTGTACTGATAAGATCCCCATTCTGTCGCAAATGTGGTCTTGTGTCTATCCTCTCGTGTTATCTTAATCTGATGATATCCCGAGAATCCATCGGTGAATGAATAGGCTTCGTGTCCTCCTACATTCTTGAGTACTTCATCCGTGAATGGTGTGGGGAATGGTTCGTGTAAGAAGGCATCGTTCAAATTCCTCAAGTCGACACATATCTTGATCCGTCTTCCCTATTTCTTGTCCTGTACTACCATCGAGCTTATCCATTCTAATTCTTCAACTGTTTCAATGATGCTGGCCTCGAGCATCCTGACAATCTCATCTTTAAATTTTTGTTTGTAGATGGGGTTTAGTCTGTATGGTCGTTGTTTAATGGGTCTCACATCAGGTCTGAGTGGTATCTTCATTTCTCCTAATTCTCTGGCTATTCCTTTCATCTCTATAAAGGTCATGGGAAAAAGGTCGTTGTATTCACGCAATAATTCTGTGATGCTTTCTAGTGTCTGTTCATCCCAATAATCTCCAATGCTAGCCATTTTGGGCTACTCATCAGTCCCTATGTTAACCTTCTTGATCTTGATTGGTGTAGAGATGGCCTCTAATTCTAAGGGTGGTCCTTCCACCTCTCTCTCACCTTCGACTTATTTGATCTGAATACTACGCGGATCATCTTCATTCGGTTATTATTCCTATACATGGTAGCATGACAACAGTTCCTTGACTGTCTGCTTATTCCGCTGTTGTACCTCCATGATAACTTCCACTTCTGATTTTGTAATGAATATGACATCTTTGATCAATTTCAGGGTTGTGTCTATGTTGGGGTTCTCATGCTGGAATGAGAAAGTGACTATAAAGTTTTGTTGGAGTGTTGGCCATGTCTTGGTTCCTTTCCGCATTTCCTGGTCTATATAAAAATTCCCTGGTATGCCTCCTAAAGTATGAATGAAGTGGTGAGCCCATTCTTTTGGTGGCATCATTTTCCATAGTGTTTTAAATGCATCCAAGTGTTCTGTTGGTATTCCTAGTCCATCATATTTTTGTCAGTTGTTCCATATATGTTCTGCGCCAAACCTTATATGTAGTAATCGTTTGCATTGGTACCAATCTATGATAGTCTCTTTGTGCGCACCCCACCATCTTGCAGGTGTAGCCTTTAGTGCTAAATCTAGTGCTAATAGCCTCTGGTTCTCTAATACTCTGTCTTCATATTGTGTCAAGAAAGTTTCCAAATAATTTAGTTCATGAAAACTAGGTGGTTCTCTGACTTTTGTGCCAAGCCATCTTACTGCGCAGTCTATTCTTGCACACCTTCTTGTGGATACTTCGTGTAATCTTTGCTGCCAGTTTTCTAACCCAGTGTCTGAGTCTGTTGTGCATGAAGTAATGCTCCGCCAACTGAGTACCACATCTGCAGTTGGGTTTATATAATCCACATCGCGCGCAATTGTTTTGTAGAACTGGTCGATTTCGTCTAGATCTAGGCAAGTGGGTTCTATGAACCTCTCGCCTTCTGATGGGTCGAGTGGGGCTATAACCCTGTAGTCTCCTGATTCAAATGTCATTTTTCTGGTTTTCAAGTTAATTATGGCCTGCTTTTCGAATCCCCAATCTAGACCAAGTAGCGCTGGGTAAGGTGTTGTACCATCTACTATTTCAATGACTTCAAAGTCTTCCTTAGTGCGCACACCATCCAGATCTACGGTTACTACTTTTAGTCTACCTATTGGTAGGACTCTATGTTGATTTGCTAGCTTTAATTGAATAGTTGAGTATCCCAGTGTAGGTTCTCCCATGCATTTCCATGTGGTTTTTGGTAGTACGTTCACTTCGGATCCTAGATCTAGTATAATATCTCCCATGTTGAAATCCCCAATGTTAGCATTGATTCTAAATTCTCTACTTGTTCTTCTTCTTGTGTGTAGGTGGTTGACAATTTTTAGTTCTCGCCTTTGTTCATTCTTGTTGCTACATTTCTCTAGGATATTTTGTAGTACTTTGATAGATGATGGATCACTTAACATTTTGATGCATGATTGCAAGAAGCCTTTGATATTACTTACTTGTTCCTTAGGTTTTATTCTGTTGGTATGGTCTAGTGATGGCGGCATGTCATATTCCAGATCTTCCTTGTTCTACTACACAGTCAGCGCTATGTCCTCCTTCTGGAATTCTTGTCGAGCTTATGTAAAGATCTCCTTTTCCTTTTGCGCATTGAAATGCTTCTTGGGGTCAGGGTTCTTTTTTACCTGTTGGTTTTGTGCTGGGTCTTGTCGAGCTATGTCATTTACTATTTTTGTTCCTCCTCTAGTGACTATGTTGATGTTTCATCCATCATCTCTTGCTTCAACTGAAATCCACTAAATATTCTGGTTATTTTGGTTTCTTTTTTTCTGGATATTTACGAGTAGTGTCGGAAATTCCTCTATATTGTGGTCCAAAGCGCGACAATACATACAGGTTGCTGGTGGTAGTGGGCATTCTCGTGCATAATGTTCTGGTTGTTGGAAATTGTGACATTTGACTGGTCCTCTCCCACATCTGAAACCTCCTCTGGCTCGTCCTGCACCCCTATAGGTTGTGCAATCACCTCATGGCGTCTTATATTGTGGTCCATGATTATACTGCGCGGTATTGTATTGGGGTTGTGCTAGGTTGTACTGCGGTTGAACGTTATTATAAAGTTATTGCATAGTGTTGTATGGTGCTGCCTACCCAGTCATCATTTCTTTATGTACCTTGTATGTGTCTGAGGTTCTTTCCCACATCAGCTTCATAGTTCTGTAGTCTTTGTCGTTGTGGCCGACTGAATTGAAAAATGTGCAATATGAGTTCACTGGGATTGTTTGGTATTTCTACATCATCGTGCAATGGTAAGGGTCGTGACCCGATTTCTTGCATAGTTCACACCATAATCCCCCCTGTGGTAGCGGGTTTGGCCTCCCTGTTTCCATATACTGTGTGAACATCGGACATTCAGTTTTGTGGTGTCCTTCTCTCTTGCATGTGGTACACCAAACGGCTTCTCATTTGTCCTTGTTCTTATTCTGGTTCAATAGAAATGTTAAGTTCTTCAGATCCTCTTTCAGTTCTTCGATAGCTGGGTTTGTTTGCTGGTACTGATTCTCTTCTAATTACAAGGCTACCTGCAGCGCCTCTAATTGTGTCTAAAAATTCTGTTGTCGTAGTGGATATTTCAAGTGTGGGAGTAATGAGTCGACAAACAGGTGTCAATCTTGGATCTCGGTCATAAGGTATTTTAACTTCCCTTTTAATTGCTTGAATCTTTGATCAATCTCCCATACCGATTCTCCTGGTTTCTGTCTTATCTCGATCATCTCATTCATGTAATGATCCTATGAGCTCGGCTTCTGGAACTCATTAATTAGTAGTTTCTTAATGTCATCCAGTGTCCTTGTTTTCTCGGGAGCACTGTTCATGTCTAGACTCATGTACCAGTCTAGTGCGCTATCTCTTAGCGTGATCGCTAGCTGCGTAAGTTTGGTGTTGTCATCAGTGATCTTCTTTGATTCCCAGATCTTGGCATAAATGAATAGATGCTTCTCAGGGTCTTCTACTTCTTCTCCTTGAAACTCTAGTAATCTGATAGTAGGGTCATGTCCTGCCATTTTGGATACTGAACTATTGCCTCCTACACGCGGTGTGGATACTTGACTAAGATTACCTGAATTGGCTCCTCTAGTTTTTACTCCTTGTGTAGATGTGCTTCTTGTTGTCAGACTTCCTCCGAACTTTGGTTGCCTAAACGATGGTGTTCTCTGTGGTGTATTGGTCGCACATGGGTTTATGGGTTCCACATTGACATTGATATGAAAGGGGTGGTTGTATTCTCCTCCCATTCTTGGGCCTCTTGTTTTCCTCTCATAGGTGGTGCACATGATTTCCTCAATCTACTCTACAGCCCAGAGATCCCCTACCTCTTCCTCATCGCTTTCCAAGCCCTCCCTTTTAGCTATGGCTCTCTTCTTGGTGTTTATCTTATATTGGTAGGGTGCTTCGCTAGACGTCATTCCTAATGATGCCAAGATCCACTTGAGCTGGTTGTCATCCATCGATATCAGGTCCAAGGGTTCCTCTTCCTTCTTCTCTTTATCTTTCCCTCCTTCCATTCCTTCTCTTTCTGTCAGTGCTTCCACCCTTCCCCCATGTGTGCACGGAAGTTTAACTATCTGATTCCATTGTCATTACATCTTTGTTATATAGCATTATCTTGATAGAAGTATACAGGGATCAAATATACCTCCCTCTGGGTCTTTGTAGAATTCTTTCTCGGCTGTGCTGTATGACATTGCTGTGTCTACCGCAAAATCTGTGATGAATCCTGCAACAATACTGTCAAGCCAAAGGTCTACTGCATGGGTGAATTTGTTGTTCACCTGCTCTAGCTGTTGAATCTGTACTAGAGTCCAATCTAGCTGTCAAATTCGGTTCATCGGGTGATTATCCGTTAACCTTAAGATCCACTCCTATAGTAGATGTGGAAAATCACAGAAAAAGATTTCGTGTAAATCCGTAAACATGTGTTTATCCAGGTATCTGCGTGGTGTGGATCTAGGGTTTCTATTGTCTTTATGTGCAAATTCTATCTCTTTAGTTCTCAACCAGCCCTCGATTTCTTCTCTCGTGGGGTTCCACTGTCTCCACATTCCCTTCTAACAACTCATTTCTTCTTCAATGGTTCTTGTCCACTCTATCTCATCTACTCAATCCTATTTTTGTTCCTCTCAAGACGGCAATAGAACCATTTGTTGGTTTTATCGATTCCCTTCTCGGGTTATTTGAGTTATTGACCCAGGGTTCATGTCATTCAGGTTCCAACAAAGCCTCTAACTATCGGCCCTCCTGGTAAACCAGAAGGCAACGCAGCACCCGTAAGGTACTGCGCAGTCTCACTCGAGATAGCTAAAGATGGGTGACTATAAGACTCAGGTGTTTATAGTCTAGGACAGAGTAGGGGATAAATGGTTTCTTGATTAAGTCCCTATTCTGTGAACTGTTACTGTAATCTACTTGTTCCTAGGAATTACATGGATACAATTCAAAATATAAACAGATTCTAATAATGCATCTGGTTATTCATCAATCATAATCATCTATTGCTGAAAGAAGTTAAAGATAAGAAAACATTCAACACATTACACATATATTACCATGGTTCACCCCTCCTGGGCTACGTACACAAAGATCTAGCTTAACCATTTGTTGGTTTTATAGATTCCCTTCTTGGGTTATCTGAGTTATTGACCTAGGGTTCATGTCATTCGGGTTCCAACAAAGCCTCTAAATATCGGCCCTCCTGGTAAACCAGAAGGCAACGCAGCACTCGGAAGGTACTGCGTAGTCTCACTCGAGATAGCTAAAGATGGGTGACTGTATGACTCAGGTGTTTACAGTCTAGGACATAGTAGGGGATAAATGGTTTCTTGATTAAGGCCCTATTCTACGAACTGTTACTGTAATCTACTTGTTGCTAGGAATCGCATGCATACAATTCAAAATATAAACAGATTCTAATAATGCATCTGGTTATTCATTAATCGTAATCATATATTTATGAAAGAAGTTAAAGATAAGAAAACATTCAACACATTACACGGATATTACCGTGGTTCACCCCTCCTAGGCTACAACTACAAAGATCTAGCTCTTGGCTCTTTTATTATAGTAGTTCTTGATTTCCTTGTGCCACGCACTTACAGTTCTCCACAAAAGTGGGTAAGATCTATGCGAGGTGAACTAGATCACACCAGGCTCCACATCCTATGGTCTAATCCTTAGATCTACCTTCCCTCATATATTTCTTGCTCAACAACTTACAAAACTTGGTTCATACAATTCAAAAACCTTCACGTATCGCCAACAGCAATCCTCGAAAAAATCACTCAATAACAATCGCAATCCTCACAAAAACTAACATAAAATCAACAATGACAACAACAAGCAACAATAGCCAACCTGTCTGATACTTTGGTATCTATATTTATACATTTTGGGCTCTTCAACCACTTACAGAATGTTACCAAAACCCTATCCCTTCTTATGCTAGGTTTTTCTCTCATGTGCATGTTCTTCTTCCTCCAGTTTTCACTTTCCTCTATGCATGCTTTCTTGCATTCGTGCGTGTTGATCCTTTTCTAGTTGTCACTTCAGTTTCCTGCATGCTTTCTTTCCCATGATCTTCCTTCTTTCCACTTCGGCCTGGTGCCAACACTAGCCATACTAGTGGGCAACTCGGTTGGAGAAAACAAAAATCTTAGGTCTGTTAAACCTACTCCATTTTGGCAGAGGCTAGTACGCAAAATCATGTGTCAAACAGCTGTTAGTAGTCACACATGGAGGGGACATATGGCTCAACAAGCCCGTCCCCATAACATTTAAGCTTATTGCACAAATAACAGGGTTACCAATTCGGGGTATGGATCCCGCGTTGGTTTTGGACGACAAATCCAAGGAGAAAGAGTTGGCAGAAGAAATGAAGAATAAGTATGGCACCACCAGGGGGACAAGAGGCATCATCATCAAATGAATCAACAACGTAGCCACACAATTGGGCGTGAAAATCTTAGCCTACAAGTTGCTAAGAAAATGCCGCAGAGAGGACGTACCAGCTAGAGTCATTGCAATGGCAGCCCAATGCGCAGAAGGAACTTCAATGAGATGGGTGCCATACTTATTGAACTTGTTCCAAGAGGACTACAAAGATGCGCATGACCTAGGCACAAATTTCTAGTACTCATGGTTGATTACCTTAATAGCCTTCATGGGATGGCGAGAACTAGGGTATGTAGTTTTTTGTACCAAAAAAAATCTAGCAGGAGCGAGGTATCTATTGCTGAGAGTCAGGTCGAATGTTAGGCATAAGAGGTAGAATGTGATCATATTTGAAGCATACCTATGTTACATGTAGGAATCCATCAGCAGACCATGGAGAATAACACCAGAGGCTGTCGCATGATATGCGAAAATCGACAATTTCCAAGCCACATGACAAACAATATGGATACAAGAAAGGCAGGATCTGGCTAAACAGTGGCTACAAATGTGCTACTACATCACAGAGGGTGATATTGACATGGTCATCAAATAATAGCCTGACGAATGGAGGATCCCCGCCATGAACCGAGAAGTGCCACAAAGAACAACATAGGAAGAGGTAGAGCAGGGAGAAACACAGCCTCCGAAAATCCAAGTGCCCAAGAGACCAAGAACGGGCCAAGGCAAGCCAACACAGATAGATGAAGGGCCAAAGAAGATAGGAAACCAGAAGGGGAAAAAGGATAATACACAACCAAGGAACAACAGAAACAAGCTGAGGGAGTGCAAGATACCGCCTCAAATCCCAACACACAAGAACCAGGGGAAATAAGACACCAACCACATAGGCAGGAGGCATGCGCAAAAAATAAAAGGCACAACAAGCATTGCCAAACTATACAATCATGAAGGACGATGGGGAAATGATCGCCATAATGGTCCAAGATTGTCTAGCAGAGGACTTCGACCATGTAACACATTGCAGGGACAAACTTGAAAAAGAGCTGGCAGAAATGGGGCAGTTCCTCAAGAAATTTGGGGAAGTCCAGATAGCAAGCAGCAGCAGAGGCATAGAGCCATCAACATTGTAGATAGAAGGAAGAGTGCAAGAGGAAGATCGACAGTCAGACAAAGGGATATTGCAGCCACACGTAACATTCCATATCAACCCCATCATGCTGTGCATGGACAAAATTGTGGGGCAGAAACCCTTGAAATACTTGAGCTAGATCGAACTTGTTTTGACAAGGATACCATTAGAGGAATTACACAGGTTGCAGGTGAGCATCAACCACAAGGTACAGTCTCACGAGCGTAGAGACTTAATTGAATTGAAGCATGCAACAAAGAAACAAGATGAATTGAAAATAGGCTACGAGAAGGCCAAATCTGAGACCGAGGAGGAGAGGGAGCACCTAAAAGGGTTGGAGAAGAAAGTGGCAGGAACTTATGAGAATATTCCCTAGGCCGCGCATAGTGATGAAATCATAACTACGGAAAAGATTGATCAGATTGTGCAAGAAATTGATTAATATCAGAAGGAGATCGAGAATCTTCAAGAACAACTCACACCAACCACTCCACCAGTAGTCAAGGAGCAAAGGAAACAGGAAGCAACAACACAGCTGAAAGAGATAGAGCAACAGGTTAGCATAGCAGCTGACTTGTTCGATAAAGCAACGCAACTTTGGACAAGGTTGGAGGAGGATCCATAGGTCCAGCGGTGGGACAAGGAAGAGGAAAGGATCAATGCAAAGATCCAAGAGATCAAGCAGAAGCATAAGACCATACCAATCCTAGAACGATTCAAGGGGATGCAGGAGATGAAGAAGATGCAGACAGAGCTCATCACTGCATAAACGCAGAAATAGGAGCGCCAGGCTCAAATAGAGCCATTGTAGGAAAAGGTAGCAGAAGTACTGGCACAGGAAGAGGTAGTTAAGACAAAGATAACACTGACCCAGGCAGAATGTGCAGGATTGACCAGTGAGGAAGTGGTAGTCCAGGTAGTGGACACAATCAAGGAGAAGACCGCGCAAGCGCCGACACAAGCGGCAGAGCTCAAGGAAAAGTTTCAGACGATCACCAAGGAGATCGAGGAAGCTTAGAAGGATTAGGTGGCTTGAGACATGCCACATGTCAGTGTTGGGGGCCTATTGACAGCAGGCCAAAATGGAAAGAAGGATGGCCGAAGTGGAAAGAAGGATGATCATGGGGAAAGAAAGCGTGCAGAAACCGAAGTAACAGCTGGAGGGAAACACACCACGTGCACATGCAAGAAAGAGTGCACAAGGAAAGCGACAGTTGAAAGGAAGAACAACATGCACGCATGGGAGGAAGACCTAATGTCGGTAGGGTTAGGGTTTTGGTAATGTATTGTAAGCAGCTGAAGAGCCCAAAATGTATAAATATAGATACGTAGGTATCATAGTGGGTTCCTTGTTTTTGCATTATTGTTCTATCATAGATAGGTACGAGTTGATGCGATATGTAATGTTGTTATGAACTATATTTTGTAAGTTGTTGAGATAAAGGAGAGGAGAGAAGGAAGATATGAGGATTAGATCGCAGGCTGAGGAGTCTGGTGTGATCTAGTTCACCTCATATAAATCTTACCTAGCTGAGAAGAATTGTAAGCGCGCGATGTTGTAGATGCAAAATCATCATAATAAAAGAGCCAAGAGACAAATATTTGTGGATGTAGCCTAGGAGGGGATGAACCATGGTAATATTTGTGTAATGTGATGAATGCATGCATGTATTTATCTTCTTTTCAGTAGTTAAGTGTTGTGCTTAATGAATGAATGAGTTATTACATTGCTATGAAATATGGTTGCATTGTTAAGGGAATAAACTATTTAAGGTAATGCATAGTCATGAATACAGTAGATTGCAATCACAATTTATAGTAGTTGGATCTGAATATCGATCTCATATCTCATACTCAATCCTGGGTTGTAAACACCTTTAGTCTTACAACCACCCATTTAAAACTATCTCGGTTGAGACTATGCAACGCATTCTGTGTGTTTTGTTGCCTTCTGGCTTACCAGGAGGGCCGATAGTTTTATAGGCTTTGTTGGAAACCCGAATGACATGAACCCTGGGTCAATAATCTCAGAGTAGAATAGAAGAAGAGTAAACCAACATGATTTATTCGATTAGTTCAATTTAAATATAATGATGCAAGCTTATGTTGATGGATGGATTGGTCAAGATCCAAACAACAACCTCACTAGGATATGAATCCCCCCACATTTTTATAGAGGTGATACTCCTCTATATGATATAAAAGATATTATTCATATTCTTGAATATGACTACCAAATGAAAGAATGATAAACAACAAATCCCAAGTCTTTATTGCTTTATTTTATATATGTAGGATGGTTCTTCATAACCAGATCTACTCTGCAATAGCTTCTTAACAATAAAAATATTGAAGAAAGGATTCAATATCAGAATATATGCATACTCAACATCATTTATACAACTCTCTAAATCACATGCAAGTAGAGGATACATCCATATCTTCTCACAAGAAAAAGGATGAAGTGGTTTCGATCATTTCAAAGAACTTTAAATGAGTTTGGCATTCAAAACTAAAAATAATTTGATAGGAAAACTTTAAAAATATCATGCTCAGAGATCCCAAAATATGAGAAATCATTAAAGTAATAACTCAAAGTAGTCCTTTGCGGAGTTTTATTCATAAAGGATACTTAACAATACAAAACATCTCAACAAACCAATTGACTAATGCTTCAGAAACAAAGTTTGTCAAACACAAGGACTAAATTTCCATCAATCCAATAGATAATCCTGTCTTACATATGGAAGTCACATATGTGGTTGTAAATACTCTGTGATCTTGTGGAGAATAAGTCTTGGAAGAATACAAGAAAGACACTTTAAAACTCAACCTTATGCTTGGTTCAGAACTTCAAGCATAAAGCCTTGAGAAAAATAGTGTAGAAGAAGAAGAATAATGAAGAAGATAAAGATCTTTATTTGTTGATCAGAATCTCGACTGCATGTTGATGGATGGAGCCTTCTATTCTAATATTATTCTCAGATAATGCAACCTTCTAATCCTTCTTTGATGATGATTGCTTCTTTTAAAAACGACTTTCAATGCTTTCTTGAAGTAGTTAGGGTTTTAGTCTTTCCACACACTTTTCTTCTTGGAATAACCACTTTTATTAATCCCTCATTGAAGTTTCATTAATTACTGTGTATCATTTACATTTGTGCCTTGAAGTGGGGCCCATTTAATCTTTACTAAAAGTCAATAAATAAAATTTTATTTTCAAAACGTTTAATTGGTTGCCTTTTTAAAAAGTGGACTATGTTTTAATATTTTGAGAAATATATTTGACCTTTCAGCCATGGAAATAATTCTATATGAAATATTCATCATATTATATTTCCAAGAAGTCCTCCTGAGTGATATTTGAAGTTTTGTATCTCAATATATAAGCTCAGGAAGTCAAGGTACCAAACAGATTTATCAACAAACCATAAAAACATAGTTGACTGTTATTTCAATTTCTAAGAGAATCATGACCAATTTCACCTCTTGAAACCTATTTCATAATCTTCCACATCAAATTTCCTTTCCAACAAGGTATACTTTTCTGAAAATGGAGTTCGGGAGCTGAATATATTAGCTCGAGAAGTCAAAGACTCAACCACTGCCCATCGATTTTCATGATCCAATCCTAGCCCTCCATCTCAATTCATCCTTTTCTTTTAAAAATGTCCATCCCACATTCATTTTGGTATTTAAGTGTGTAATTTATATATGGTAAAACTTACCATACATTCTATGTGAAGCATAAAGAGACTATGGAAACTATGGTGGCTCAAAACTTAAGAAAATTCATGAATTAATTAAATATTTTGATAGCCCAGTAAACATCCACTAAGTGCCTAGTCGATGCCCAGCCAGTAGTGAGTCATCATCCACATCATTTCCATGTTTTACTATATGATAGGTTTCCATAGGATTCCATGTTTCATGATGTCATTAGCTACCACATGTCATAGCTTGATTAGCTGCGATGTGTCATTGTCCCATTGGATGCCATGTGCCATCCTCCCATTGGCTACCATGCGTCATCCTCCCATTGGATTATGTGTGTCATAGTATCATTGGTTAATATATATTGGAAATAACCTAGGAAATAAGATAAATATGGGATATGGGGAGAAGGACGAGAGGAGAGGAGGAAAGGAGGAGAGAGAAGCATACTAATAGGTGAGTGAAGTCGCAAGGATGGAGGGATAAGGGGGTGTGAACTCGTAGTGTATGGAGTGGAGGAGGGAAATAATTCTAAGTATGGATCATTTATGGAGTGGAATAGGGGATTATGGGGAGGAGAGATGGAGGGATAAAGAAAAAAAATCTAAGTATGGACAAGTAAGAGAGGGGAGAAAGGAGAGCGTAGGGAATTTCAAAAAAGAAACTAAGTATGGAGAATAGGATAGGGGAATTGGGAGAGTGGAGGATTTCAAAAATAATTTAAGTATAGAATATAGGAGTGAGGAGGGAGAGAAGGGAGGTGAGGTAGATATAAATATTTTCTAAGCATGAAAGAGAAGTATGGACATATAAGAGAGGAGAAGAAGGAGAGTGTAGAGAATTTTGAAAAATAAATTAAGTATGGAGAATAGGATAGGGGAATTGGGAGAGTGGAGGATTTTGAAAATAATCCAAGTATAGAAGAGAGGAGTGAGGGGGGAGAGAAGAGAGGTGAGGGAGAATTTGTTTTTCTAAGTGTGAAAGAGTAGTATGGAGATAGGGAGATGAGAGTAAGTGTAGAAATAAATAAAACCAAGTATGAGAGATAACGAGATATGTGAGATGAGAGAAATATGGAAATAAGAGAGTTCTAAGAAAATAATGTGGTTCCAAGAATTGAACATGGTTCCAATAAATTGACATGTTCCAAGAATTCCAATGACATAAGTGCAGTTCCATGACAATGATCATGGTTCCAAGATTTCTTAGTTCCAAGAAAAATTGGCTTTGCTTCATATGGAAGAAACACTCTTTTGGCAGTTAGACAAAAAATTGTATATCTTGAGCATATAGACTGAGATTTTGAACTCGAAAAATGTGTGACGAAGCTGAGACTGAGGGATACATTGTGAGCTTATGATCATTCAAAATTTCTTTCTTATGATATAAATTTTATTTATTTTTATTTTTTCCATCATCCAAATTGGATCCGATAAGAACAATTGGCTATCAACACAGGCTCTAAGATGATCAACATAAGAAAAGTTCAATGTTATGGATGAAGAAGGAGATTGACTTGTTGGCATGAAGGGCCCCATGCCATCATGATTGATGTCCAATTTTGTATGTAATGTATGTAAATATAGGTAGCATATTATTGTATAAAAGAAATAATGAGATGTTCATAAAACCTTTTCCCGGTGGGAGAAAAGACAAACAAACAAAGAAATGAAGAAGAAATGGACTAGAGAGAAGTTGAAGCATTGGGGACATCTGACCTTCCAACTATCCTCCCAGTCGACTCAACATTCTATATCATGTTTCCCCACAATGAGAGAGGGGCTCTTTGGCTATGAATAAGGTAGAGAGAGGCTACCTAGATTTCATTGAGGAGCATAGAAATGAACTATAGAGTCTATAATTTGCCTAATTCTAAATAATAAAGAGCCTAGCCAAAGCCAAAAGAATGTTAGTTTTCCCATTTGTGTTTCTAGGGTAAAGTATGAGTTTATGTTTGATGATTGTTGTGGTTGTATTTGTTTATGAATGGTAAATGTTGTGCACTGTAATTTAATGGTCATCTTTTTATGTTTAACCAACGAGAAATTCGTGTCATTTTGATTGAGTTTGTTTCATGTTAATATGATTCACGTGGGTCAATAAATGAGACTAACAACTCTTTAACCATATCCATGCATTGAATTTTGAGTTGGAAATTGATGACCATCCTGCTCAAGTCGTTGTTATTTCATTGGGGGTTTCTACTTTCATTTTTAGAGTCATTGGGAACATTCTCGACTTGTTGGGGCATTTTCCTTTTGCCCATAAAACATACACAAAGTATCTTTAGAAACCTGGGGTTGTCTTGGGTGTTTTCTAGCTACCCACATACCATATGCATGTTTTGACAATTGACCTTCTATAAATTTCACCCCCCATACATTTTTCGTTGTTCGTGAATGCTCAAGTTGACTTCCATATGTTTTTCATTGTTTGTGAATGCTCAATCTGACTTCTATACATTTTCCCTTGTCATTGAATGTTAAAAATTGAATCCCATACATTTTCAGTTGCTCTGGGTTGTGAAAATCGCCTTAGGCATTTTTTTGCATCATGGGTTATTAAAAATATTCTTCCAAACATTATTACATGCCACTGGTGATTTAATTCACCCCTAGAACTTTCTTCTTAGCTGCTAGTCATTGATTCCGATGTGCAGAGGGTTTCTCTTCACTATTGACTATTGAATCCACCTCTTATATATTTTCTTTAGCCACGGGTCGGCTCACTTCAACTTGGATTTCCCTTTGGTTGAGTTCCCTTCTTCATTCGACTGATGTTCCTTCTTGGTTGACCTGACTTGGGTAAATTCAACTTGGGTCAATGTGACTTTGGTCGACTTGGTGTGCCTCTGAACCAACTTGCATCTTTTTGACCTCTTTTTTGACTCGACTTAGATTCCTTCCGGATCATTTCTTCGACTCGACTTCCAGATAGTAGAATTCATTTTATTTTGGGCTGACTCAACTTGTGGCTAGGTTGGTTGAGTATTTCCCATCATCCAAAGAGCTAAGGTTATATTTGTTTATAGATATTTATGTGTTGGTAAGACGAGTAGGCTCTAAGCCTCCCATTTATGGATCATATTCTATCAGAGATGAAGTTTGAATGCATTCAGTGAGACCTGTATGGTAATTACCTGCATTGATGTACCTGCGAAGTAGAGCATAAAAAATGTCAGGGGAACATTATGAAGGAGAAGAGGAAGAAGGTCCTAGGGTTAGGTTGGATTGATTCAAGCATAGTTTGGCCACCTTGACATCAATAGTGTCACAAATTTTGGAAGTGAAGAGCAAGGAAATCAAGACTTTTGATGAAGTCCCCAAGAAGGAAGAAAATAAGCCAGAGACAAAGTGTAAGACTGAGCCAAAGATGGGAAAGTGTAGCTATAACAAGACACATGTACCTTTTCGTGTAGAGGCCAAGGTGGAAATCAAGAATTATTCTGGAGAAGTGGATGATATTAGGATAAACCAATGGCTACAATAGATAGAAGTATACTTTAGCATACATGAAGTAACTAGAAAACAAAATATTGCTTTTGCTCGGTTGAAGCTTGAAGGCCATGCTTTGACATGGTGGGAGAGTGATGCAGAAAGAAAAGCCCTAGGAAATGAGCCACCATTGAATGATTGGGAAATGTTCAAGGAAATTATCAAATATTAGTTTTATCCAATAGGATACGAGGAACACCAAAAAATATTATGGCATTAATTTAGGCAGAGACAAGGACAATCGATGCAAAATTTCATGATAGAGTTCAAGAAGAG